>CABFWB010000769.1:57352-67561 GCA_902151455.1 Timema bartmani
CAGGTGCTAGACAAGGTCCACACGACACTAGAGTCGGGAGGTCCCAGGTGCTAGACAAGGTCCACACGACACTAGAGTCGGGAGGTCCCAGGTGCTAGACAAGGTCCACACGACACTAGAGTCGGGAGGTCCCAGGTGCTAGACAAGGTCCACATGACACTAGAGTCAGGAGGTCCCAGGTGCTAGTCTTTCTAATACATATATCTTTATCACAGGTAGCAGGGAGGTTCTTGTACACTGTCCGGTTCAGCACCAAGGACGGAAAGGACATCCTGCTGAGGACGGCGACGGTCACCTCTCTGGACCTTGAGGAGACCTGCCTGACCGGGGACTATGTCGGGATGGACTTACAGGAGTTCCGAGGGCTGGTGAGGCCCGGGAACGAGGGGCTAGGGCTGGTTTTAAAGGTTGACGTGCTGAGGTGCTACAACCCTCTTGGTCGGTCTCTGGCGCAGTCGTACGATGTAGCTGGTGAGCCTCAAGGGTCGTGTGGTGGACCTCAAGGGTCGTATGGTGGACTTCAAGGTTCGTCTGACGGACTTCGAGGATCTTCTGGTGGACGTCAAGGGTCGTACAGTGGATCTCAATCATCGTCTGGTGGACTTCGAGGGTCATCTGGTGGACTACGACGATATTCTGGTGTACCCCAAGAATCTTCTCGCCTGTGAAGACCACTCCAAATAGCTTCTAGGGGCATTCAATTAAAAAAAACACTTAATGGTGGGATACTACTTCAAATAGCTTCTAGAGGCATCCAAATTTTAAAAAAATCTGCTGAGCACTTATTAAAATAACTTCTAGAGGCATTCAATTTTCAAAAAACATAGGGATAAGTACAATTGTATTCTAAATAGCTTTTAAAAGAGTATAATTTTCAAAAATTCTCGAAACGAGGTCCCATCATCCGCAGTCTAGTCTCTTGTGAGAGTAGCGCTTTAGACCATGTGGCTACCGAAGTGGGTGAGAGCTATGTTAATTGACAGATCACAACACAAATCTTTCTGAGGATACAGGTGTACAGTATTGATCGTCACAAGGCCTTAAAATCCTCTTTTCACAGAGGTAGGCCATATTGTCAGAAGACGGAAAAGAGTGTTTTTAACCTCACGAGTGAGAGTCTTTTAGTCATCATTGTTGACAGTTTTTCTCGATACCTTTCTGTGACCCTAGAAACATCCGTACGACCCTCATTTGGGTTGCGACCATGAGTTCGAGAACCACTGGTCTATAAGATAAGACCATAGTGTAATCCGTCAAGGTAAGACTGCTTGCTACCTTTCAGAATGAACGGATTAGACAACACAATAGTTGTATTTATAATTTTCTATTTTTGGAGAAATATATATTTTAATTTTATTAGAGCTTAAGTTTACACCTTCTTTTTTATTACCATTTTAATATAAAATTCTACAATAAGTTAACAATCAAAATATCTTATGTCCTTGAGCAGAGCGCAAATGGAAATCTTACACATTTAATTTAAATTTTTAAAATCTAATGGTGGACGGTGCTATTGAAGTAGCAGTACAATAAAAAAAATACTATTTGGTATTTGAGAACATTTTATTTTAAGAGAAGCTATTAAATTAAATAAACAATCCGACACCTTAGCTCAGTCGGTAGCGTGTCTGACTGTTGAGGGAAGGGCCCCGGGTTCGATTCCCGGAATGGCCGAAAATGTATCATTGGCGAAATGTGGGTTTACCCTTTCACGGTGATGAATTAACGGCCGGGGACTGGATGTTGTGTCTGTCCTAGTCTTAAGTTATATTATAAGACACATATGAAGCTACGACAGACCTATCAAGCCGGTAGTGGAAAATATATGGCTTGAATAAAAAACTGACCCAGGTCACAGGATGGAAACAGTAATGGATGTAAAAAGTAAAAATTAAATAAACAGTGAATGTGCGTCTAGAAAATTTACGTAGCAATAAATATTAGTCAATAAGGTTATCTAATCTTATAATAATTTATCGCACATTGCCATTTTTAGATTAAATTGTTGTATATTATATTATTTAGAAGACAATGCATATACTTAATAACGTTAATAAGGGGTTGATCAATATTTTGTCACTAGAATTTTGTAATTTATTGAGCTAGCTAATTTACTGTTTGACTATATTTTGTAGTCTGGAAAATATATTATTGATAATTTAATTTGAATTGTATTTATAATCAGTTAAAAATAAAACTATTTGGAGAAAAGACAGTCCCATGTACCGTATCTATTTATTTAATCAAAATTAATTTAAGTTTCGTTTAAAAAACGCGTTCTTTTTAGTTGAGTGGTTGTAGATGGTGGTTGTACGGTTGGTAGCCTGCCGGTTTTCCCTCCATACTCTGTTCTAATTGAATTTAGGTATAAATTCCTAACATGTTTACTAAAAATATCAAATAGATTGTTTTTAAAATATTCATTACGTTTTGTTATTGAATTAATAATAAAATATATAGCCTAATTTTGTACAGGGTCAATTTAAATGTTTGTTTCCAACATAAAATTAATGGTAGTAATTTATATTTTGTACAGCAGTGATGTACGAAATTAATGTATATGGTACATTAGAAATAAATACATATTAATAATTATTTTTGTGTGTTTTTCAATGGACTAAGAGATGGCTAAGTTAAAATCTAATATCATTCTTTTTATCATATATAATAATCTAGGATTACGGATAGATTGTTAAATACTTCTTAGCTTTACTATGTCTACCATGACCTATTCCTCTCGTTTTCCAAACAAAACGGCATCGACAGTTCCTCGTCTAGACTTATTACTCATAGATTACGCCATTCTCCCCGAGACGATTACAACGGAATTTATCTCTGTAGCTGTGACGTCATTTGAGGAGAACAGTGTGTGCTGCGGGTTGCGGTGCGTGTTGACCGTAGATTCGACCTGTGGGAAAGTTGTTTGTTTGTTTACAAGACATTTAATCATTAATTTTAATCAAATAGATAAGCTAGAGTTGTGATTATCTGGCCCGGCTCTCGGTATCAACAAGTGCGTTTTAAACTAAAACCGGTACATATGGACTATAAAACATTTACTGAATTTATAATGTAATCCATTTGACGCAATATTTTAATTTGTTCTTGCTTTGTAGCCGATGTTCCATTTTCAAAATAAAGTACTGTATAGTAAATATTTAAAAAATCTCTTTCTTGTTTAATTCTTGCTGTCCCCCTACAATTACTATATTCCTATTTTACATCGCAATCAGCAAAATGGGCAAATTCTATTGAAAACAAAGTTAAATGCTCTGTGAAAATTTAAAAAAAGTAGGCAAAACCACACTGAAAATTATTTACACCCGGATTCCATATTATCCGGCCCGGATACATATATATGTGTGTATATATGTATACATCTATATAAAAAAGTTTTTTTTAACACACCAGACCCAAGGGTCTCTCATGGGTAGACGGCTAGTAATATTAATGACACCAAAGAAGGGGGAGGGGGAGAACTCATTCGAAAAATCCATTTTATTCCAACAATGGGCCTAGATGACCTTTTAAAAAAATGACAAGTAAATGTTATGGACGCTAAACAAAGAAACAAGAAATGATTTATGGTGATTCTGTCTAGCGTCGCCGGCACCTTAGCTCAGTTGGTAGCGTGACTGTCTTTACTGAGTTAGGGGCCCGGGTTCGATTCCCGGCATGGCCAAACAACCTATAATGGGTGAAATATGGATTTCCCCTTTCACAATGATGAATTAATGGCCGGGGGTAGTGGAGGGCTGGAGTTTGTGTCTGTTCTGGATTTAAGTTAGTCTATAAGACGTGTGCTGATATACTCAGTCGGTTTAGAAAGTGCCCCAAATAAATAAATAAAAATAAATATAATGTTTAGTGTCCCTAACATTTACTTGTCTTAAAAATCCCCTCTTAAACATGATTCGCACGCTAGCAGAAGCATATGTTGACCCATTATGCTTTGCAACACAAACTAGAAACAGCTGATTACCGACACGTTTTATTTTTTAGTGAATAAACAGATCTTTTAGTTCAACGGCTCTCAAACTTTTTAACCTCTGGAACCCTTTACAGCCCAAACAAGATTTCAAAGCCCTAAAAGGATTTTGTTTAAGGTGGGATGAACGCGAGAAAAAGTCAGTGTTTTTGGTGTTTTCATGCTAAAATTTAATTTTTTTCACAAGGTGACCTCAAAATTTCTTGAATATTTGTCAAGGGTGTCCTGGAATTTAGTGAAAACATTTTCTCTTCATTTAAAAATTTGTTAGATAATGCCACCGTGCTTTATGGCAGGAAATGTTGGTATCAACAGGTGAAGAAAATTATTCTCTGTTTGTACTGAAACAATATTTTAGCAAAAAAAAAAAAGTTTTCCCATAAAAACCGCCAAAACACTGACCTCTTCTACCGTCTCCTTCCCCCTCACCTTAATTGGGTTCTATCTATCGATCCCTATCGTATTAGAATTTAAAACTTTAAGAAATGTTGTTGACAAATATTGTTTAATTAAATTTTAATCGTATAACTTGATAAATAGATAAAACCATTATTTGCTAAACACAACATAACAATGTTTTATTTTTTTCCAAAACAATTTTTTAGTGAGAATACTAGCATTATTTCAACATTTCTGCGAATCTTTCCAATACTCTGCTTAGAAAACAGCTGGAATCGTACCTCTTCTTTTGCATTCAATGTGTTGCGATATTTAGTTTTGGTTGAAATGTATTTAAAAAAAAATATAGCCCCACAAAGGTTATAAAGTCTCAAGGAACCCCTGCAGGGGTCTTGAGGAGTCCCAGGACTCCAAGCAGCACACTTTGATAAACGCTGGTGTTTTCACGATGGATGTTTTCTAATTAATTATTGTGCTGTGTTTGGGAACAAACCAGGACGGAACAAGAAAAACACACGCGCTTTCTATTCAAAGAATTATTTCAAATAATCTCACCACATTAGATGCAGCTGGCTGCTCGTATCTCGCTTTATAAGCGCATGCACCCTGATTGAGTCGGCTAGGTTTTTAAAATTTGATTGGCTCTCCCAAGCTGATGTTGTCGTGTAGAAAAAGGAAAGCTGAAGTTAATTAAAGTCGCGGACGACGCCGGTGATGCTAAAATCTTGCGTTTGGTTTGAAGCTCGTCACGTGATGCTTTTATGATCTGATCTTGTTTTTCGGCGAAAGTAAACATGATAGTAAACAGAGTATCCGCTGTGGTCAAGAGCGTGCATCACATGCCGATCAACTCTGTGATACAGTCGGCTCGAAATCGCACATTTACACCAACACTATCGCACTTGCATCATTTCTGACTAAACATTAATGGAGATAAAAAGTTAATAGATGTTCCTAATACTGAACAATGTTGAAATGTTAAATCTATTTGGATAAAAACTGCATTGAAAAGGCCGTTTATGACCATTTTAGAATGTCTTCACAGATAGTCATTGTGCACAAATCTTTATTCTGTTATAATAGGGACATGCTATAGTTATTAACAAGAAACTTTGTCGCTCTGTCCCCCATCGTCACCGTGGAAAATGTCGAATTTTTGGGGACGGCCAGACTGGGCGAGCGAGCGCGCGACTAAAACATAAAATAGAACACATTGGTTGTAATGAGAGGTGGCCAGACTGGAGCGAGCGACCGAGCGCACGCGTTTGAAAGATAGAACCAGTTCTATTTTACAAGCGCGTGCGCTCGAGCTGGAATAATCTAGTTTACAGGTGCTGACATTATTATTGTACATGTAGGCCTATATTGGTCCATTGAGTGCTAGGAAAATTTCTCAATTTAACATGATATTTGACTTTTTTACAATTACTGTCGATAGGTTTATCACACTTGCTACTAACGGCCTAATTTAATTGGTAAGATCATTATATATATATATATATATATATATATGTGTGTGTGTGTGTATAAAACTGATATGTTAAAATACTTCAATATTATAATCAAAGTAGGTCTTTACAAATAATAATCACCATTAGCGTGGATAAAGGATGGGAAAACCACAACAATAAATCAATTGTGGAAAACCACCCTCAGTTCATTGAGCCAAGATACGAACCTTTGCCTCCCCGTCAACAACTATCGAGAGCTATTTGATAATCACGCGCTCGCTCGCCAATTTGGTCGGACCCTTACTCCCATACCTCGTGAGACGAGCTGGGCCTGCTATGACGCGCGCTCTAAAGTCCCCCTCAATATAATATTCTAACCACCACCCCACCGTTCAAATAACGCTCTCTTGGATTCAATTTT
Organism: Timema bartmani; assembly: GCA_902151455.1. NCBI lineage: Eukaryota > Metazoa > Arthropoda > Insecta > Phasmatodea > Timematidae > Timema > Timema bartmani. The sequence continues at coordinate 63,612 of CABFWB010000769.1, forward strand.
TAAAGAAAATATATGAATGTACTTATCTGACAGCTAGAAAAAGATACTAGATCTATTTTCAAGTATCCATACGTCAAGTCATATTATATGCAGCTGGTCCTTTTCGTGGATACTATCAACTTGTTGAAGTACGTGGTGTTGGCTGTTTAAGTAAAGTGATTATACGTGGAGAATAACTTAAAAAAAAAATTAAAATTCCTGCTTTCAGATGCACATGTTCGTGTACAGGAGCTATTAATTTATAAACTATCAGAGCTTTATATTCGTTAGATATCACACAACCTCTATTACATTCAAACAAACTATTTATTCTATGAATACTTTTTTTTTGTTTATTTGAAGATTTAAAGTACACTTTCTGAACTGACAGATTATATCAGCACACGAGATTTTCTATGAGCGACCGCGAAAGGGCCTACCAGTTTTGCCGGGAAAGGTACTTTCACAGGATTCTTTCACATGCCACACTCGACACGGAACTAACAGCTTTACTTTCCCTTGGAAGGAAGTTGTGCTACGGATTTTTATCACTCAAAATGGTGACCTAGGCTGGGCTTGAAACCACAAACATCGGGTCCTGATACGAGCATCTTATTCCAAGACCACCGCGTTAGACATCTATTAATACAGACATACCAATATAATATAAATAATATGGCGAAATTTTATCAATGTTGACTGTAAAAACGTGTTTGTATTTTCTAAAAGGTGCTTCAAATGTCCTACTGTAAGAAAATCAAGGTTAACAATATTGTCTCTTTAAACTCGAGTCTGTATTCTCGTCCCAGACTGAGCAGATAATTAGCAACATTATCGGATACTACATCCATCTGTTGACAGAGCCATCTGTTGGCGTGGTTACACACTACTCTGTTCTGATAACAGGGGCTAGTACTGTTACACAACACTTTGTCCCGACAACCCCGTGGCTCAGCTGACATGGCACTTCCTTACAAGACCAGCACTTTACACAAACTGTGGAGCTATACTTTGTTATTAAGCTTTGACTTTTGAAAATAGGAACAAATAATAATATTTAGTACATCGCGACCCTTCCGGAATATCCGCATAGTAATGGGATAAAGATGGGGAATGTAGAGTTGATATGAAATGTACCCGCATTTTGTAGGGAGAGATTGGGACACCACTTAGGGGGAAAACACCTTCAGTAAACTCGACTGGGATTCGAGCACCGAACCTTTCCTTGGATGGATATTGTGAAAGTGACTCCTTAGAACCACTAAATACAACATCATTTTGAAACACTCAAATGAATTATTTATTTTCGTGTTCTGTCTTTAGAAAGGTCCGGTGCCTTGTCCAAATTGTGTCCTCAGGCATATCCTAAAAGCAGCTTCCATCTTCATATCCCGAAACTACATCTTGTTTCCATCAGTTGTATTGGTGGTCTTCCTGGTCCTCTTCCACCTTGCCTTCTATGACGTCATTCAATGAGACATTTATTCTCATAATCTATTCAGTAACATATTACTCTTTTTGCTGAAAGCAGTCTTGGCCATATATATATAATTTCTCATTTACACTATAAGCTTTTCGCACATGAATTATTATTATTATTATTATTAATATTATTAAATATTGTTGTTCAATATAATTATAAGCTGGACATAACATGGACACTCTGTTGAAAATGTAAAGTCCTTAAAACAATTGAAAGGAACCGTGGAATGTTTAGCATGACTGACTTTCTTCATAGAAAACGCAAGTAAAGTATATAAACAATTTTTTTTATTTTAAAATATTTAATCAAGAGTTAAGAGATTGTAGATTGATTTATTATAGTTTTTAATGACCATTTAATCATTCATTATGCAATAAGAATACTTCATTAATAAATAATCTTCGAGTATATTCTTTATACAAATATCGTGGTCAAGAAAGATGGTGCTATAATAAATCCGCCTGCATTCAATGTCAGGGCGACTGGCCATTCAATGCCAGGACGATTGGCCATTCATATAATTTCGGCGGTAATTTTAATCTTTCCGGCATACTTAGATTAAAATTGAACCACTTAAGTTCTAAAGTCACTTTTTTGTTTGACTGCAATATTAGCGATGCTCTGTTAAATGACTCTTTGTTTGAGGATATATATACAAGTATTTATTTTAAGCTCAGAATTGCGACAGTCCGCGTGAAACGTCCTTGGAAATGAGCTTATTTCTTTTTTATTTTTAATAAAATTATAATGTAAGGTTTTTAATTGCTATGGGTACAAATTGGCACCTTTTGGCTTGAACCGTATTTTGAACACTCAAACGCCTCCTTAAATAACGTTGGTTTTCTGTAGTACGTCTGAACCGCGTCGCGGCGCTCCGGTGGGCGACCCTTTTATGTAAGAATACGCCAAGAAAGATGGTTTAGAAAATAAAAACATATTTTGTTGCGGTCAAATTTGATAAAATATACGATGGCTATTATTATTTTAGAAGTATCTATAGTTACATATAATAATTCTTTAAAAAAATCACGAGATAGAAGAGGAAAATACTCTAAATCCATAAAACCTATAGCTAAGATATTAGACCTAATTGACTCATAGTAGGGAGATAAAGCAATAATTTTCTTTAAATAATGTTCATAATCAGCCCTTATTCCTAATATAAATATAGTTTTTATTTTTATTATTTGAGATATTTAACGTGCACTTTATGAACTGACTAATTATAATCATCTTACGAGAATTTTTCTGAGCGAGAGTGAAAGGGCCTACCAATTTTGCTGGGAAAGGTATTTTCACATACCTTCCCGGGTTCATTTACATGTCCACAGTCAACATGGGACCGACAGCTTCACCTCCCCTCCGAAGAAAGTTGTGCTACGGATTTTTTGTTTTCGCTCAAGAGAAATCAGTTGACCTCGGTTGGGTTTGAACCCGCGATGATCGGATCCTGAGGCGAGCGCTTTACCCTAAGACAACCGAGGTCGACTAAATATAATTAATCTAGCTATTAATAGCATCATTCTAATGTTTCAAATCCATCCATATCCATCAAAGTGACAACTGCATTTCACATGAATTGACGTATGAATATATAGGGAGAGTAGTTTGATTAAAGTTTTTGTAACCTTCCTACGGTATCCATACAACAGTTGGACTGATTACAATGACCTCTGTTGCATCTCTGTAAGATTGTGGTGTCTGATCTGCAACCCAGGTATAACAACTTCTGGAGCCAGGGTTGTTTGTCCTAGGTACACAAAGCTCTGTGTTTAGAAAGTATACGTTTACACCCTCCCACATTGTCCGTCATTCAGGCAGTCCATATCTCTCGTTGCCCCTGGTAGAGTCAACAGCGTCGTCAGCCAGGCCGAGATAAGGACAACATGTAATGAGTGGTATCTAACGATCGATGTGTGTTTTTTTCAAGAGCCCATCCTACCACAAGCCACGTTCTGTTCCTTCATTGTCTGAATGAGATGTGGCTGTGAGGAAACTTGGGATAGCGCTTTAAAGTCATATATCACCAACAAAAGTCGGTGGTCGTTTTTGGAAAGCTCTGCCCCGTGTATTTTTGAATTTGGCGTAACATTTTGAAGGATCCTCTTAAACTCTGTGCGTTGTGCTTTAAGTGCATACAGGAGTTATGATCCTGTACAGTGTTACTGTTGTGTACTTCAATCTGCGTGAAGATTAAGCGGACCCTTGCAAAGCTCATACTATGTTCTTCGAGAACAATAGAAGACTTGGATGACCGTTTCAGAGCTCATACTATGTTCTTTGAGAACAATTGAAGACTTGGATGACCGTTTCAAAGCTCATCCTTTGTGCTTCGAGAACAATTGAATATTTAGCTCATACATTGTGCTTCGAGAACAATGGGATATTTGGATGACCGTTTCAAAGCTCATACTTTGTGCTTCGAGAACAATTGAAGACTTGGATGACCGTTTCTAAGCTCATACTTTGTGCTTCGAGAACAATTGAA
>CABFWB010000769.1:102169-124727 GCA_902151455.1 Timema bartmani
ACCCCCAGCACAGAAGTCTGACACCTTACCCCTAGATCGCCAGGTCACCGTACATCCATTTGTAAAACAAGGACTAATTGATAGAAACATATTAAACAGAATTAACACAATATTACTTTTACAATTAAAAGAACACAGCTCACACTTTACACTGCTACCACTGGACAAAGAGGTAATGGCTGCCTCTTGAATAAAATCGATATTCATAGGTATAAAGAATATTCAAAGGGATTTATAGTTGAATTAAAATTCCAATCTGAGGTTCAGAATTCTAGTGGATTCAACTTGTCACTAATTATGTTCACACCCTGGCTCGAGACAAACATGACCAACACAAGATACCTCTTGCTGTTTCCAGCTGATTTTGATGAGCTCCTGGATGAGCAGAGGTTCAAGAACATCGAGAAGGTGAAGACTGTCGGAGCGACGTACATGGCCGCCTCCGGGCTCAACCCGAAACAAAAGGTGATCTCAACGCATTTGTATCTAATAACATTTGGATAATTTTATACTTTGTTAAGACGGTTGTTTTAACAACCACTTAACCTGGTACTGCACTTATAATAGTAATAATAATAATAATAATAATAATAATAATAATAATAATAATAATAATAATAATAATAATAATAATAATAATACTTAGCACTATGTCTTACTACCCGTTCTGGTTAGATGCTTAAGTACTAATTATGCTAATGGGTTAGGAATTGGGAAGGTTGTATATAGAGGAAGTGAAACCGCATCTGCATAGAGGGAGAGTGGAAAACCATTTAGGAAAAACCACCCTCAGTTAACCTGACCAGGATTCAAACCTCGATATCTCTGTCACCGGCAGTTCAGTCTATTGTGAGAGTAACACCTTAGTCTGTTCAAACATTGACGCAGCTGGGAAAGCCACATTACCTTTCACAATACGGAGAACTGCACTCCCAATACTCTTGGCTAGAGTGGAACCCCTTACTCCCAGCTCAGAGCTGTTCGAACAGTGAACATATGAGAGCGCCAATGGTATGTACTGTTCGTGTGGGGTTGCAGGGCACCGAGGACGAGTACGAGCATTTGTGTGCTCTGGTGGACTTTGCCCTCGCCATGAGACAGAGGTTGGATGATGTCAACACACATTCCTTCAACAACTTTCATCTGAGAGTTGGTGAGTGAGCAGCTCGCATCTCTGACGCATGTACAGTCACTGAAAGATAGCAAGCTTACCTTGATATGTTACACTATGGTACAGCTTATAAGATAGGGTCATAGTGTAACAGGTCAAGCTAGGACTGCTAACTTTCAGGCTAAACGGAGTATACACTATCTTGGGTCAATTCCCGGTCACTAAAGTTCCAGAGCTAATATTTGTCTATTAAAAGTGGATTCAAAACAACTCTAATTTATAAATACTTAAAACATTAACATTTTACCTTTTTTTAGGTTCTGTCTCACTACTCTATTGTACCAACTAGGCCAATTTGTTCGAAACAAAGAACGCTGAATTTAGAGGACGTGTACTCACTTTTGTATGGAGGGAGATTGGAAAGCCACTTAGGAATAAACGCCATAAGTACAACTGACCGGGATTCTAGCACCAACTGCCTCGTCACTGGCAAACCAGACCGGGCAGGTCCATGTATCAATCAGGGAGGATTCCCTCTTTGTTAAATATATATATATATGATAGTCAGCAATGACTGACACTAGAGTGTGTAAGTAGATATTGTATTTTAAAAGTGCCAGTTAATATCCAAGCAACTAGGGATGCAATGCGTATAAATATAAGTCCATTATATATATATATATATATATATAATTAACAAAGAGGGAATCCTCCCTGATTGATACATGGACCTGCCCAGTCTGGTTTGNTAGTTGCTTGGATATTAACTGGCACTTTTAAAATACAATATCTACTTACACACTCTAGTGTCAGTCATTGCTGACTATCAGTGACTCAAACTGTACTACTTAAGAGCATGTAGTGAGCCGCATCAGTAGGGCTAGTACTAAACCAAAGCCCTGCCTCCCAAGGTCAGTGCTCTGACCTCTCGCCAGAATCAAAGTTTCACATCCATTACTGTTTCCAGTCTGTGGTCAGTTTTAAATTCCAGCCATATATTTTCCACTATCGGCTGGCTAGGCCTGTCGTAGCTTCATATGCCTTATAATCTAACTTAAGACTAGGACAGGCCATTCATTTATCAATGTGAAAGGGTAAACCCATATTTTTATCATTTATACATTTTCGGCCATGCCAGGAATCGGGGACCCTTAGCTCAGTAAGCAGACACACTACCGACTGAGCTAAGGTGTCGGATGCCAGAATCAAAGTGCTGCTCTAAATATGTGCTGTGTTGCAGGTATAAGCTGTGGTCCCCTGGTGGGGGGCGTAATAGGGGCGAGAAAGCCCGTCTTTGACATCTGGGGTAACACTGTCAACGAGGCCTCTCGCATGGACTCAACGGGCAAGATGGGGCACATCCAAGTGCCCAAGGACACCGCCTTGGTGAGACAACCTATCTAGAGGACGCTTTTAAACAAACTATCGCTGTGATTGGACGATTTGTAACAACAGCATCACTCTGTCATACTTTTACCACATTAACTGCTGACATGTAACTGTGGCTGATTCTGGGGCCTGCTGTGGGTTCTTTCTTAGCATCGCGTCTTACCACCCGTCCCCGCTATATGCCTATGTACTAATTACACTAATGTATTAGAGATTAGTAAGGTTTGATTTAGAGGAAGTGCACTCACAGTTGCATGGAGGGAAAGTGGAAAACCATTTAGGAAAAACCTCCCCGAGTGGACCCTACCAGGATTGAGTCCTGATCTCCCCGTCTAGTATATTTTGAAAGTAGCACGTTAGACCATGCAGCATTTTAAAAATTATATTTGACACGTTTAGGGTAACTAATTGTTAAAAAATAAATATTTGTTACCATTTTCCTTGAAACACTCATTGTGTCACTACGCTGATAATGGTAACTATGTGCGTTCAATCCACATGTGTGTTTTGGGTAGTTTGTTTTTTGATACAAATCTAAATATAATAAAAAATTACAAATCGAATTTTATTATCTATTGAAGAAGACACGGGAAAGAGGATTAGAAAACATGTAAGAGGGAACAAACACAATATGGCGTTTACAATTAAAGAAGAACACAGTTCACACTTTAAATTGCTGCCACTGGATAAGGAGGTAATGAATGGCTGCCTTTTGAAGAAAATTGATCATTACTGCACAAACCCCCAACCTAGGTTTCAATCTAACGGAACTCGTCGGAAGGGAGTGTGAAAAGAGAGACACAGCATAAAGAACAAACACAGGAAATGGACAATGGATGCGAATATATACAATAAATCTCATATAAGGTTTTTCTTATAGAGATATAAATCTAATTATAAAAATAATTATAAACATAATTTCCCACAGTTTGGTTAAATAGGTGCAGACCTCACAGTTGTAAATGGTATCAGTTGTTTTTCCTTATTGCTCACAAAGCTACGATCCTCTCTCTCCAACAGTGTGCACATCGCATTCATCACAGAAACTCTTGATTTAAATTGCCGCTCGTAGGCGTCATTGGCATATACAGAAGTATGCTGATGACACACATGTGTGTTGTGTGCAGCGAACATGTTAACAATGTGGTCAGTGACGTAAATAGGGTGAGGCAATTGGGCACGCATCCTGGGAATCAAATCCTTTAGCAATACTACCAACAATAAAAGTGTAATTTTTTTCAAACAATCAGAGTGTATTTTGTTTTTATAATTTTGTAGGTGGTATTATAACGAGTAACCAGTTTAAGTACCAATATAAAAATTTGGCCAAATTTTAAGTAGCAGTTTTAAAGAGGCACTATTTTTTTATTTTCCTTGCATGCTATCAACCCTAGTTACACAGTCTAGGGATTGGATGGAAAGTGTTTCAGGATAGGGTTTAATAGCGAGCCTACGTTCTGCCAGCCATAACCTTTACAGTTCCGCAAGGATAGAGAGTTAGTTACTTGGTGTTTAGAATGTATACTTTATGGATTTCATAGCTTTTATTTTTAGCATTGCATCTCACTATCCGTTCGGTTTGTACGCAAATATACTAATTACGATAATGTGTCGGGGATGAGGAAGGTTGATTTTAGAAGTGTACCCACATTTGCATGAAGTTAAAGTGGTAAATCATTAAGGAAAAAACACTTTCAACACGCTCAATCAGTAACGTATTAGATTCAAACCTTGATCTCCCTGTAATCTGCAGTACAATCTATTGCGATAGTGAAGCAATAGCTCATTCGACCACCGAAGCGAGTTGAGTTCATCAATGAACCCAAAAGTGGTGGAGCTGGGACGCCAGAGAGGGAGGAATGTAATTTAAAGATTAGTAGCATATATTTGGCATTTTCAGGATACCTTCATAGTTTTTAAGTGCATATTTTCATTTTAAGTGAAAATATATATATAAATGCCCATATATTTTTAGTTTTGGTTACATAAGCTTCCTCTGCATAGTAATGAGTCAAGGTAGGACTGCTCATTACTGACGATTTTCTCTCCTCTTTCTCATCCCTTAGTCTATATAGTTAAATAAGTTATTGCTTGTCCCCAGATCCTGGAGGCTCGGGGCTATCAGGTGCAGCTGAGGGGGATGATAGAGGTGAAGGGGAAGGGGGAGATGGAGACCTACTTTGTGGTGGGGAGGATCAGTGGCCGCGCCGCCGGCTTCACGCGCCAGCCCAGCACCTACAACAGTCTGGCGGCAGTGGTGTACGGCATGTTGCAGGCACGCAGGAGGCAGACTATCAAGAAGACCAATACACGTAAGTGTTTGGCATCTGCTTGTGATGATGAGGTCGGGATTTGAGTCCCGGTGTACTTGGCGGGGGGAGGAGGGGGGGATTTGTGAATGGTAGGGATGTGTGAAGCATTGAAGCCAAGGTTGAGGTTCAAATATCCTTCGCTTCGACACAATATTTTCCCAATCTTTGAAACATTTTGAAGGAAACAGTTGATGATGATTAAGATAATGATAACAATGACAAAACAGCTACTAAACAGTATTTCAACACCGACTAGTGATTAAATGACATCTATAATGTAAGCGGAGAGGAATTCAGATATGTCAGCATAACATACTTTATTGGGCTTTGTTTTTTACTCTAAACCTGCCTTTTCCCCTCGATGCACTTAACGGATAGTTTAGAAATTAAAAGTTGTGTTATGTGACAACAATAAAAATACGATCTTCAACTTCAGCTTTGCTTCGCGTGTTTCAAGCTTCGCTTCACATTTGAAAAGTGACCTTCACACACCATCTGTAGGTTTCCAACTCTCCTTCCAATAAAGAATGTGTAAATTTCCATTTAAACTGGCGGTGTGCGAAGTCCTCTTTTCCAATTAGAAACGAACTTCAAATCAAATGTATGAAATATTCTTAAAGGTGAATCGAAGTTCAAATAATGTTTTTTAGTTGTTATGATTGAAAAATTATTATTTATAGAACTTGTGCACTAAAATCACTTGAAAAATGTTTTATTGCACAAATTGTTTGTAATATATGCTTTTATTTTGATTAAAAAAAGTTACCATCGAGATTAAAACCAAAGTATTTTCAGGGATGGTTTGTAATCTTTTGGAAAACAATGCCTCGATCTTTACCTGTGTATTACTAATTGCATGTGATTACTTTGTCGTTTAGCTAACAGCAGTGCCATTGGCCGGGCCAAGTCGCAGCAGAAGAAAGGAGGGGACAGTATTGCCAACTCGACAAGCAACATTTCCTCAGGTGTGAGCCGTCTTGCCAACTTCAGCAGCATGAGGATATCAGGTACCCGGCTACTTAGCTGTGTTATTATGTATATATGATGCACTTGTGCATGTGTTCTCTGGTATATTTTGTTTCTTATCAAGATTACTGTGGTCCGACACATTATCTCAGTCGGTAGCTTGTGTGCCTACTGAGCTAAGGGTCCTGGATTCGATTCCCGGCATGACTGAAAATGTATCATTGATGAAAATATGATTTTTACCCTTTCACATTGATAAATTAACAGCTGGAGACGGTATGTTGTGCCTATCCTAGTCTTAAGTTAGATTATAAGGCATATGAAGCTACGACAGGCCTAGCAAGCCGATAGTAGAAAATATATGGCTTGAATAAAAAACTAACCCAGGCCACAGTATGGAAACAGTAATGGATGTAAAATTAATATAACTGTTGTTCATATATGTGAGGTCTTTGAGGCATTATTGAAGTAACATATCATATTAGGGGTATGCGAAGCTTCAAAACTTCGATATAACTTCATATATTTTACATATTTGCCTTTGAGTTGAAAGTAAAATTGAGGATGCAACAGATACAAAGATTTGCCCATAAAAACATTTAAAATTAAATTACAAAATAATGTTCACAAGACAAAAATCTAAACTAATTAAATTAAATGTTGTAACAGTTACTTGTTAGTAAGATTATGATGAAATATGTTATTCATGTTTGCAATATAACATTTTGAAACCCCCGTTCGCTGGCCGCATGGTTTAAGGCATCACTCTTGTGATAGATTAAAATGCTAGTGACAGAGAAATCGGGTTTTTGATCCTGTTCCGGTATTGAGGGTGGTTTTGACTTAAATGGTTTTCCACTCTTCCTCTGCACAAATGCGGGTATATATCCTCTAAATTCAACCTTACTTGCCGCTGACACATTAGCAGAATTAGTTCACATGGGTACAGCCCAAATGAGTAGCAAGATGAGGTGATGAAAAAAAAAGTAGTACATTTTATTCAATACCTAAGTACTTATGCAACATCTAATTTTTTTTCTAAGATTAAACACTGTTTCTTAAATATTCAAATTTTTATCCAGCTTCAAGAATATTTCAAATTATTCAATTCGAATTTGCTTCTAATTTAAAAAATGGACTTCGCACAGCTGTACATCACAACCACAATTTTTCTTATGAAAATAATTCTGAAGTTTCAAATTAGCTAAAACAATCTTCAGTTGTGACTCTATTGATAATACTCTTAGTTTGAGCAAGACTAGATCTCCTGAATACTTACAATAGATCTCAATGCTTGATTAGGTGATCCTCCTGTACAGTCACCGCCTAGCTTTGAAGTAATCTCTGTCGCCAGGTCGTTCCACTCCCAACCCCGTGCGACGCAACACGACGCGCGCCAGCCACCAGAACACAGCCCCACCAGGCCGGCCTCATGCCGGTTTGCGCCAACTGTCAGTGGACCCCAACGCACTGCGCAGCAACTCTGCCATCCTGAGCGCCATTCAGCACTCGTCAGCGCCACAGACCCCGGCCTGCGGTGGTACGGTCCGGCGCTCCCTGTCTCGGCAGGCCTCTGGGGCCTCGGCCAGTGAGAAGGGTACCATTGTGACCATCGCTAGCAACGGCGCTGTTGAAACCTCCACAGATCAGAGATGAGGCAGAGTCATCAACATAACGGCACAGAGGGGATTTGACGACCACCAGATGCGCCATTCGCCAACTGTGTAGTTTACAGAGAGAAAATAAACTCCAAGTGGCCAGTGCTTACAAATATAAAAGACTGATGCATTTTTAAAGCTCCAAGTGAAACTAGAGGAAAACTGATAAAAACACACCACATTACGAGAAAGCACAAATCTCCATTGAAAATTGGAACCTCTTCATTTCAAACTTCACTCTTCTTGGGTTACCAAGGTAGCCGAGATATTGCCAATCAGATGTTGCGCTTAGGTTGGGTATTGACAAAATCTTCAACAGTTCACAAGTTTGTTGTTAACTGGAATTAACACAAAACTATGTTCTCTGACCCTAAACATATATAGACTTGTAAACATAGTTTAAAAGTTGACATTTTCCCCCTGAAAAGTACAACAATCCACATATTTCTGTTGATCATTAAGAACGAAAGGTAACTGTTATAGGAGCATAAAATGGATCTTTGGGAAGAGAATGATGTAATTTAATAGGGAGGTCACAACACAATTTGTATTGTCATTTGTATTTCCCTCCTCCACTGTTTGTTCTCCTACTACCAGACAGAAGAATTTAATTTGAACTTTAAACTTGATTTGTTTTGTGAAGTGTCCTGTTTTGAGTGTTATCATGTAGGCATGAACTTAATGTGCTCCTACTTAGGTCAAATACAAACTATCATTCCCAGACCGTAAGAATAAGAGCGCAAACAGTTATAAGATTAATACTACATGTATCTGTTTGTTGTTAACTTTGCCAGTATAGTGTCATTGGACTGAAGGAACAAGAGAGATGTTTTCACGCGGGCAGCTAAAGGACGAAACCTACTTTTGTACATATTCGCTAGAACATGATGGTTTTGTTTTGATATACACAATCCAGTTGCGAGAAAAGTTAAGCATTTAATAAATAATTTTCACTGTGTTGTTAGGCCTGACACATAATCCAGTCTCACCGATTTTACACCCATCGACAGAAACTAATGAATATTTCATAATTTTTAAAATGAACATTTATGAGAGTTTATCAACAGTCGGTGGCTCTCTCTGTACATACATATATTTATATATGTTTGTTTCTAGGATGTATTCATTGAAGATGTCTAAATTGTAAACGATTTAAAATTTGAGCTGTCACAAATCCTATTTTTCTCAATTTGGATTCTTACATTTTAAACTCAACTTTTCGATTCTTGATTCCTCAACACTAACAATTTCAATATTATCCTCTGCAGCCAACCTCACATTAAAAATAAAAATGGAAAATTTTAAATTGTAGGCCTAAAAAAATTTAATACAGTGGAATCTCGTTGATCCAGCCCACATTGATCTGGATTTCCAATCGATTCACACTGAAATCCTCCATTAATTAATTTTTTGTGACATATTTCTATGGGACGAATAAATGATGTGTTTTTTCTTTACTACTTTCAAATACATTAATTAATTACAATACTGTATACATGTTCCAAGTGTTTTATAATTTGCTATCATGAAAATAAATTGTGAGTTGTAGTAATATATATGGTTTTAATGCATTTTTCCTATAGTTTTCAGATTATCCATATTTTTGTTAATATGGATGTCCCCCTGCCCCAGTTAGGATGGATAAACAAGGTTCCACTGTACGCCATATTTGATTTGTGCAAGATGGCTAGAACACAAAGGCCATGCTGTACACATGTACAATTTTTCAGTGCTAAAGTGAAACGCCGTAAAAAAACAATAATGGCCGCAATGAGAAATAATAGATTTTGAATACTGAAATTTTGTTTGAATAACAGAACTTTAACTTCACTGGGATTTTAGAGCTAACAGTCGAGATATCTTGAATCGAAAATCGTGAAATTAATATCGATTCTTCCCATACCAATGATAGAGGAATCGAATCTGGCATCCTTATTTTAAATTTGAAGGGCAGCAGGGCACAAGATTTGTATTTTCACAAAAGTATGAGTATGAGCTACAAATTATGAAACAGTCTTATGCACTTTGTGAACATATTTGTAATTTGTATTTAACATAATGTTGGTTATATTATACATTTTAATTTGAATAATTATGTACCTATCATTATTATATTACAGTTACAAATTTAACAATTGTAATAATAAATGTTAAAGTACAATAATATTAAAAAATAAATCTTATCACATTTGTCTGAGCAACTATATTACAGAAGGATCAAGGTATTCTTACTTTGGTTAATATAAAAATCTTAACATAAAAATTACATTTTTATATTAAGATTTGTGGAATTGTAAAACATTTAAAGAGCTACAGAAGGGTGATATTGCCGAGGTATTTGGTTTAAATCCTGGTTGAGTCAAGGATTTGCTCTTTACGAGTTTAAACCCATGTTTATATGGACTTTTCTTAATGTTTGCTCGATGAAAATACGCCTCTAGAACATTTGACACCAATTAAAATATACCCTGTATAATGTATAACATTGCGAGTTGTTGTAAAAACTATGTTATGAGTGTATTTGATATAATTTTCTTTACCCTTTTAGTGCCATGAGCCAATAAAATCTGCTTTCTAGAATGAGACAACTCCCCTCTGTTAAATAACAGGATATTCAGAGAAAAAAAAAACTAAAACAAATCACTCCATAAATAACAATTTGATGATTTTTCTTGTTAAAACTTGCAAAAATGATGAAATAAGCGTTGCACTCTTTACATGTGAATCTGGTATAGGCGTGGCACATAAAGGGTTAACATTGAAGGGTACAGGGCCAAGCTTACTCAAGTGTTTTTTGGTTTCATATTGAATTGTAAAAATAAAGCACCACACATTTTTACTAGTCTGCGTGAATTAGTCATGACATATCAACAGCATTCTGGTAGCTAGTCTTGAGTACTGAGAGTCTTCAGGGGATTACTGATGCAACCCTGTACTTCACATAGATGAGTGGTTTGGAGCTCAGCAGTGTTATCAGGTTCTGGCAACTAGAATACAATAGTGCACTCGTATTCATTGGTTCAGTATCTGCGGTTTCAGCAATCCGCCATTTACCTCGACCAGAAAATATATTTACACACACACAAAGTTTAAAACCATGCGCCAAGCAATTATGTCCTTGACTGATCTTCCTTTGTCCCCATACCTACGCTTCCCTGCAAAACATGCCTCCATCCTGCTTCCAGCATTCTTGCTCTTTGCATAAGTTGCAGCATTATCGCAGCTTTTGTGTTCAGAAAGCCCTCATTTAGCATAATAGTGGCCCCAAAGTGTAAGAGTAGTGATGTTGGTAGTGCTTCTAAGCCTAAGAGAAGTCGTGATGTACTTTCCAATAGGCTAATATATTTCTTAACAGAAAAGATTTGCTCTGTATTATCCACGGTTTCATGTAACCACGGTAAGTCTTGGAACATATTACCCGCGGATATTGGGGCACTGATGTACTGTCAAAATGCCTTAACAACTTTATGTATTTTATAAAGTACATTAAGTAAAATACAATATGTAATCAAATAAGTATGTTAGAACTGTAGAATAATATAGCACAAATAAAAGTAAAAACCCTATCACACTTCATTATTTCAATGCTTTCATGACAGCTTCCTCAGTAAGTAGTAATAACACAACTATAATAATATATTATATATGAAGGTAGAGTGTGTGGATCCAAAGGAAGATGTAGGCCATGTAAGACGTGGCTAAATGTTTTAGACGAATGTGTGAAAAAGAGAAACATTAAGAATTTTAAGAATAAAAGAGCATGTATGATTCAATGTATGGATGTTGTTGAAGCGAAGGTACTATGTAAGGATAAGGAAGTGTGAAGAAAGTTAGTGAAGATGGATTGAGTAAGGAGTTGTTTTTTGAGCTATATGCACAGTTTATTGACTACCCCCAAGGGAATGTGTGATTAGGTATGTATGTAAGTATATTATTACCACCATTTCTTGAGAAAGATGCCATGAAAGCAAGGCCGTAGTCAGGGGGGGGGTTTCGGGGTTCAAACCCCCCCCCAGTCAATTGGGGGATGGGCCCACTAAACCCCCCCTGAAATTATTGGCTGGCTACGGCCTTGCATGAAAGTATCAAAATGTTTTAAAATTATTTGAGGTATTTAATGTGCACTTTCTGAACCGACTGATTATATCAGCACATGAGAATATCTATGAGCAAGAGCGAAAGGTCCTACCAATTTTTTTGGGAAATGTATTTTCACATACCTATCAGGGATCTTTTACATGTCACAATCAACATGAAAGTGAACAAACGGCTTTACTTCCCTTCCGAAGGAAGTTGCGCTACGGATTATCACTCTAGAAAAATCCATCAATCCTGGCTGGGTTCGAACCCACGAACATTGGGTCCTGAGGTGAACACACTACCCCAAGACCACTCAGTCGACATATTTAAATATTGAAGTGTGTGTAAATGTGTTTTAATGTTTTTACTTTTATTTGTGCTTCATTTTTCTACAATTCTATCATATTTTTTAATTACATGCTAAAAATATATGTAAAACTGTGCTATACCCAGGGCCGTGCCGTGCTATGATACAGAGAGGCAGCCGCATCAGGCGGCACCCTAAGGGGCGGCATAAGCAGCGAAATCAAAATACAATTTGAACCATTCAATAATCAAAAATCTTTATGCAACACTTTTCTATATTGGTCTATGTTATTCCGATATTGATGTATACGATTTATAATTTATCGCACGCCTCTACCTAAGCACTTTCGGTACCCTTTGATTTTGGTTTCTGGTGCAGGTGCATCATTGGCGAGTGCTCACCAAAAGACTTTTGATCTGACAGCGTGAAGCTATTATTTTTGTTTGTAATATACCGCAGCCACTCCTAAAAGCTGAGGCGGCAATTATCACAAAAGACAATTGCACCCGTTATGTGTTGATAGTTCTGCTTTGAGCTTACAATTATTGACAATATTTGATTTTAATCTTAGTTTGTCTCGAGAAGTGGCAAGTGGCTGTTCTGTGTTTAAATCAGTAAATCAGATATATAATATATCTGTATCAGTATTATATTTTTACATCTATACTAATTCAGTTTTTGTGTTTAAAAAGTAGATCAGGTAAGACAATTATTGTTTTTTACAGCAATTGTAGTTACTTATTATCATTGAAAATGATTATGTTATGACAATAGGGACTCGAATTAAAAAGTAGCATTTGCATGGACTGGGTATGTCTCAGGTGCAAAACGTGTGCCTGTGTGTGATAGATAGTGTTATTTAGGTAATATTGGACTACTTTTGCGTTCTGTGTGATAGAGAAAGAGTTATTTAGGAAATATTTGCATTTGCCTACTTTTGCGTTCATTATTTATTGCTCTATTTTTACCAAATTCATATACGTTGAAGTGGAGACAATACAATAACAAGTTAAAGAAAGGCATATGTCAAAACGGCTGCTAGCTGTCAATTTGACAGATATTCGTTATCTATTTATTATGTTCTGTTACCTACAAATCTTTATTTTATCTTTATTTTAAATAAAAAACCATTTAAGAGGTGGCATTTCGAAAACTTGCATCATACTGAGGAAATCTACCGCACGACCCTAGCTATACCAATAAATTTTGTTGTTGACAATGTTTATTGTAACATTAATAATGGACAGTATTTGTCGAAATGTTACATATAAAAGATACAAAAGCCTTTAGTTAAGATCCTTGTGAAGGATAATTGTAAATCTAAATGATTATATTCAACATAGACAAAAAAAAATAGTGGTATTTCTTTTTGTATCGATATTTATATCACCAAGTAATGTGACAAGCTTAATATAGCAACTGTATGGTGAAAATAAAGTATTTTTTTAAAATAGATTTTAATATATAGTTCTAAAAAAAAAAGTTCATGTTTTGCACCAAATGTGCAACACTTTACCGTTATACTTGGGTCAATCTCTATCAGACGTGGCAGGTAACGGTAGTATGTATCAGTAAGATTTTATTCATTAAATAATAATTATATGAATGATGGTATTTAATTTGTGTACCTAATATAAATGCATACAAGCCAAATAGGTAGTAGTACATTGTGCTAATAAAATAATATCAAGGTATAATTCTATTAAAACAAGTAGTTTTCAACAGTAAGAAAGGTCCCAAGTTTGTGCATAATATTAGGTTTTTTTAAATAAATAAATATGTATGATAACCTGAAAAATTAAACTATAAAAAATAATGCCATGTGACTTTTTTCTTTATCAATATTTCAATACAAATAACTTTTAATGCCTCTAATAAGCTTAAGTTGTTGTGCCTCACTGTTCAGTCGGCCCTTGTCTCTTTCCTCCGCACTTGCACAGGCCGCGCCACCCACTCTCTCTACTGCCTGGACCACTCCACAGTCTATATTCTCTAAGCCGTCCATGATGAGTTCACCTCTATACTCAGCGCCAAAGAGAACTCCTGTCTCTATTGGCTCGCGTGATGGGCACTGCCTCTCAAGTTTGCACACACCAATGGGAAGCCCCTGTTTCTCCCATTGGACAAGGCCAGGCAACAGTGGAGGGTATTTAATACGGTGATTCCTCGGTCAGGTAGGCCAGTCAGCCTCAGCCAATCAGTGGTGGCCCACCTGGGTGCACCACTCATACGAGAGAGCTTATTAAATTGTCTTATGTTAAGAAAGAGCAATATTGTTTAACCCCCTTTCTCTCTCCACCATCACTCTACCTCCCACCGCGACTCACGTTGCCAGAACATCCTTCCGTTCCACCGCGACTAACGTTGCCGGAACGTCCTTCTGTTCCACCGTGACTAACGTTGCCGAACACACTCGCCGACCTCTTTCCTACCCACACGTGTCTGACCACAACGTCACCGTCGTCCTGAGATCAACCAGTTAACCTCTAAGTAGAAGGGATGGATAACAAAGTAAATAATAATTAAAACTCAGAAAATGACACTTTTGTAATTGAGTCAAACCTTTGAAACCAAACTTTGTCAACAATACTTACCCTTCCCTCTAGATTTTTTTTTCACGTTGACCAGCCACCTGCCTGAGTTATTCAAATATTTACATTAATAGGAAAGTAATAAGTAAGGCAGAATCTAGAGGAAATGTAGCCTCATTTGTGTGGATGAAGAGTGTAAAACCACATTAGGGAGACAAAAAAACCATCCCCAAAGCTCCCACCATAGACAATCAGACAAGGTTGACAACTTAACCTGCATGCCCGTCAATGCGGGCCTGAGCTATCTTGATGTGTGCCATGCTTGAGATAACTATCGGTCATTATTTAAGGAAATGAGTCGATAGATACAGACATGTAATAAGAGTTTTATCATCATAGGTGATTACCAGGAGACAAGAAGAGATTTAAATATATCGCAGGCTGCAGATATTAGGTTTCTGAGAGGTATCAAAAATGTTACTAAGAGAGATTGGATAAAGAACTAAAAAAATTAGTGATAGCTTAAAGGTTATACGATTATAAGAGAGGCTGAAGAGGTAAAGGTTATAGTGGTTAGGTCATGTGATGAGAATAGAGGAGGACAGAACGCCTGAGAAAGCTCTACAGCAGGTATGTCCAACCCGCTGGTCACTGGCACATCTCGAGTATGTTCTGTGCGGCCCGCCAGCTCAAATAGAAATATTTCAAATTGCAGAAATAAAGAAAAAATAGACTTAATGCTCACTAAATTCCATGTAGCTTTCAGAAACGTAACATTTTTTAAAAATCACCACATCTTACTACCTATTTAGGTAATATACAAGTATATTTTTACTCTTGTATGGATGTGTGTGTGTGTGTGTGTGTGCGCACGCGTGTATACTATATTTGTGCGGTAGGTATTATAAAACTCATGTATGGCCCCCAGCCAACTCCCCAAGAACTTGTGCGGCCCTCATTTGGGGAAATGTTGGATACGTCTGCACAGAGTAAGGTTGGAAGATCACGAAGGAGATGGATGAAGCAAGTGGAAGAAGGTGGAAGGAAGAAGGACAAGGGAGGATAAAGTATTGGAATGGAGATAAATGGCAGAGTGAGCAGCTTGGAAGGAATCAAAGAGGTTAAAACATCAAATTATAAAGATGAGTGATTAACAGCATTGCAGGGAAATGTACACTCCATTTATCGTAGAGGGTAGCAGGATTACCTTGTTTGGTTCCACTATGGTTAAGCTTATAAGATAGAGCCATAGCGTAACAGGAGCATATCCAGGGACCAATTTGGGGGGCAGGGGGAGCTCTTACTAAAAGGGAGGAGGATCTGGGATTCAAAATATGGAATACCCCCAACTTCATGAGTAGGAGATCCTCTTAGATTTTTTGTAAAAATTTAACCCTCAAAAGGTCATGTCTAAAATTATATTATTGTGGACACGCAGAAGAGCCAAGCCAACATGGCTACTTTCCCCCATAGTTGTCCTCAGCCATGTCCTAGCCAGTTACTCTTGAAAATCTTTGCAATACCTCAATCTGAATTTTCCTGCTGTATTATAAATTCTTGTCCGTTTGCCTGGCCCTTTTCATGCTGCCCTTTCCGTTGATTCGCTCATATGTGTTTATTTTGACTGAATTTCAAATTTTTCGTTTGTCACCTGACCATTGGGATGGTGGAGTGGGAATTCCCACCTTACCCCCCCCTCTCCTCTGTGGATCCGCCCGCTACACACTGTTTATCCTGAGCGGTGCACTTTGTTTACACAATGGCCCTATCTTATAGCAAAACCAAGCGATACATTTCAGTACAATTGAAGGAAATAAAACATTGTTCCGCAAAGAATTAGCTTCGTTAAGTGGACAGTGAACTCTAAAAGTTTGCAGAACAGTGAACACTGATGTACACTAATACTCCATAAAGTGTTTGGAAGAGATTGATTTACTTTCTATTTTTGTTCAAATACTATACACTAGTTTTTAGCACATAAGTATTAAATGTAAATGTATTATTATTAAATGGGTTGAGTGTAAGAAAAGGCGTTGGCCTTAACTGCACCCAAATAAAGACGATATTATTATTATAAGTTTATATTAAGAAAATAGTGGCAACTCTTTAAGGGCTTGAATAATAATAATAATAATAATAATAATAATAATAATAATAATAATAATAATAATAATAATAATAATAATGATAATAATAAAATGGTAGGAAATAAGGTCCAAAACCCTAACACACTCCTACACCACCAAAAAATATCATCCTCAAGAAGTACAGGAATATTGTTAGTTGTTATTAGGTGATAAGAAAAAAAGAAATGATATAGGGTATACATTGTACTCTTAGTTACAAATGCAGCCGAAATCTGGACGTTGGATGTGGGAGAGACGAGGAAAGTAAGTGGTGGCCATGGAGAGCATGTTAGCTGTCATGACGAGAAACAGGATTAAATTAAATAGTAGAGGTAGAAAGGGTGAGATGGCATAGGCATGTAATGAGGATGTTGGGAGTACATGAGATAGTCGAGGAAGCAAAACTGATATGTTATGGCCATGTATTGAGGATGTTGGGGTATATGAGACAGTAGAAGAAGCAAGGCTGAGATGGTATGCTCATGTAATGAGGATGTTGGGAGTACATGAGATAGTCGAGGAAGCAAGACTGAGATGTTATGGCCATATTTGAGGATGTTGGGGTACATGGGATAGTAGAGGAAGCAAGGGTGAGGTGGTATGGTCATGTATTGAGGATGTTAGAGTACTTGAGATAGTAAAGGAAGCAAGGGTGAGACGGTATGGTCATGTATTGAGGATAAAAAAGAAAAGGATCCCAAGGAGAATGATGGCGATGCAGTATTTAGGAAATGACCGAAAGGGAGACCAATAAAGATATGGGAGTAGTAGATTAAAGCAAGTATGCGTGTGAGAGAAGAATAATGGAAGATGTAAGTACTTTATTATACAAACCCGGCCACAGGCTGTAATCAATTGATTTTTTTTAGTGCCATATTTTTATTATCTGCTAAGGTTATACACATATAAACAGTAGATGATGATGATTAGGTATAGTTATATTAATGTTGATTGAAAACAACATATTGTTAGCATCTAATAAGGCCAAGCATATGAAACAAGATATTTCTATTTGACTGATTCAGTGTGAGTTGTACAATGTCTGTTTAAATTATATTTCCTCTTGAAGGACTTATCGCAATGAGGACACTCCCAAGGATTCCAACTGTTGTGTGTTAACATATGGTCCTTAGCGCTCCACTTTGTCTTAAAGGACCTACCACAGACAGAGCAGCTGAAAAGTTTGGTAGAGTCGTGATGAGCCAAGTGGATATCCAGTTTACTTCTGCAGCTGAACGATTCACCACATTGCTCACATCTAAACGCCGTCTTCATTCCAGCATGTGACGCCAAATGTTCCATCTTATGCCCCTTTTTATCAAACAGTTCATGACAATAATGACACTCGAATGTTTCGGCGACTTTGTGCGCCACCTTGTGACGTTTGAGATCGTGCTTCCTCTCGAAAGCGCGGTCGCACCGTTTACAGACCCAACATCTATTGTGGGTCAACTGGTGTTCTCTCATGCTAGATTTCCTCGCAAAGGTTTTACCACAGGTCTGACAGGACCACAGAGCCGTCACATTGTGCGTCAATATGTGTTCTTCTCTGACAGCTTTGCTGTTGAAAGACTTGCCACAGTATTCGCAGCGCCAGGTCTTTAAGCGTTCATGGGTCCTCACATGATGCCTCAAGTTATCCTTCCTTTTAAATGACTTGGCACAGTGCTCACAACGCCAAGGTCGCAAGGTCGAATGGGTGACCAAATGTTTCCTCAACTCCGCCCTGGTGAGGCAGCAGCGGCCACAATGCTCACACACTGGAGATTTGTGACTGGGCCTTGAGATGTTACCGGCAAGGGGGTGACCAATGTTCAGAGTCCCATCCCTGAAACCCGCCAGGAAATTACTTGTGATGCCAACCACATATTCACGAATATTGGTATAATAGATTACAGATCTGTCCAACCAATTTCTTGAGACTTTATGAAGATGGACGCTGGTTTGAATCCTCAGTGGAACCCTCAAAAGGTAGACAGTCTATTAATTATTTTGACTCCACTAAAAAAGGCATGTAGTTAAAGTGAATTTAATTAATTTCCTAAAAATGAATTGCTTGAAAATTAGAACTAGAATTGGAATCAATATATATTTATGTTTATAAAGTTTTTATCAATTCTTTAAGGTTCTAAATTTATATAATTATTTTTTATGACTGCATTTTATGGCCTTCTTTCTTTAAATTTATTTTATTTTGGAAACTAATACTTTATTTTAGCTTTTCGCAGGATTTTTTTGGTCAATTTAGGGTGTATTTACTATCAAAGGGGATTATAAAAGTGTCAATGAGCACCTAGCACTAAGCACTAATTAGCAATGATTATTGTCATATAACCCACCTCGGTGGCATAGTTTGCTAGTCGTGTTGAGCTAGACTGCCGAGGTCGAGGAGATTGAGGTTCGAATCTTGGTCAGGTTAACTGGGGAGTGGTTTCCCCCAAATGGTTTTCCACTCTCCCTCCACTTCCTCTAAATTCAACCTTCCCAATTCTTAATCCATTAGCGTAATTAGTACTTAAGCATATAACCCGAACAGGTAGTAAGATGTGGTGCTAAATAGAAAAAATATATATAGTCATATAGTGTTGGGTTTTCTCATTTTATTCTTTAAGTTAAAAGCTTACAAAGATGTATTTAGCTTTGAGCTACAACCAACATGTCTAAGAAGGGCCAGCACTGAGAAATGAGAAATTGCCCGATTGTAAATAATAAATACACTTTGTATTTATTTAGCTTAGGAATTATGATATATCCCTTAGTATTTTTTATATTAATAATCTTTATTGTTGTAGGGCCTACCTAATTATTTTTTTAAATATATGTTTCTATTTATACATTTATAATGGTGGTATGACATTTAAATGGAGATTTAAAAGAAGTGGAACACAATTAAGAAAAGAACAGGAACTTTTTATTTCTCTCTAACCTAAACTAGAACCTTAAAATATTTTTTGGAGAACCAGAACCAATAAATATTTTAGTTCGGCTTTCTGCTTAACACAAGCGTAATTTATGAGGAAAAAAGTTTAGAGGAAATGCAACTGCATTAGAATGGAGAGGGGATGGAACAACCACTGTGACAAATTACCCCCTCCAGTAGCCTACACCTCAAACTTACCTGTCATCAGCAATCCAGTTTAATGAGTGTGTGACGCTTTAGGCCGCGAAACCACTGATGGTGGTACTAATACAGTTGCATTTCCCCTAAATATACCCTTTCAACCCCTAACCCTTACATCAAGTGTATAATCTGTGTTACTTACTTACTCTATGGCATTAGGAACTCTAAGTTCATTGCCACAAGTTTACAAAATACACCACCTATGTAAAAAAATAACTAACATTCATATTCTGATCCAACTCACTCACTCATTAGGTCCTACAGTCCCGTCACAAGCGATGTCCTTGGACATCTCTCACAATGTGACCTCATCTTCCATCTCCACCAAGACTTGGTTGGTTTTCGCTTCTGCTTTTATCGAATTCCCCAGCCCCTTCCTTAAAAGAAACAATGGGAGACTTATACAGTATTTAAATGTGTCCATAGCTCAATTTCTGGTGAGGACCCACTTCGGTATTTGAATGGTCTAAGGCAGCGTTTCCCTGACTATGTTCCGTGAGATGTAATTAGGTGGTCTGTGAAATAATCAAGAAACCTCACACCTCAAAGATAATTATTATTAAATTTAAATATAACATATTATATGTGTAGTTTCAAATACTATTCATATAATACATTTTTTTTACCAACCTTTCATCTGGTTTCCAACATATCTCGTATTAAGTGGGTTTTTTTGTTTGTTTTTAATACCACATCTCACTACCTGTTTGGGTTGTACTAATTATATTAATATGTTAGAGGTTAGTAAGAGGGAGTTTAGAGGTCGTGTGTCTGCAGTCAATTAAGAAGTTTCCAGTACCATCTTACAACATGTACAGGGCTTGCAGTATTATTTATCGGAATATTTTCCTAAGTTGCTAATGATGATGTTTATATAGGTTGGCCTCTTACCTTAAATGACGAAAATAAATTTAGAGTGTTTGAAAACAGGGTGCTTAGGAAGATATTTGGTTTAAAAACGGATGATGATAGTGGGGAGTGCAAGAGGCTACATAATCATGAGCTGCATACCCTGTACTCATCACCAGACATTGTTAAAGTAATAAATTCTTGCAGGTTATGGTCGAGATGTCATGCAGCGCAAATGGTAGTATCTAGAACCGTGTTCAAGATATTGAATGGCAAACCCAATGGAATAGATGGGAGGATAACATTAGAATGGACTTGAAAGAGACAGGGTGTAGCATGAGAGACTGGATATAATTAGCTCAAGATTGGGATAGGTGGGGTTATTTTGTGAGTGCGGTAATGCACTTTCGAGTTCCTTATGCCACAGAGTAAGTAATGATGATGTTTGGGTATGAAATAATTAATAATTCTAGCCTGACTAGTGGGTTTTAATGCACATGATTATAAAAGACTAAGTGACTGAGTTTTTAACTGATTTAAAACAAAAATTTAAGGATCTTATATTGAATACTTTGGGGGAAGTATAAAAGAAGAGAAGGTAGCCACATGTGGCAAGGTGTGCGATTTGAGTGTTTCTACCTTTAATTACAACTTATTTATGTGACAAATGGATGTTCATGTTATGCTGCGACAAAAAACAAATAAAGAAAGACACATGCTGCACCTGCCATTAGGATTCAACTTTCTGACAATATGCCAAACACTATAGCCTACCATTATGAAATGAAAATAAACAGAAATATCAAAACCATTAAAATCAAGCTTTATTTATGTTTTAAAGATTGATTTTGTGTTAGCTAAAACAAAATGTATTTTGAGTATTAATATTGCAATTTTTTATTTAATGACTAGGCCTATGTTACATTTTAGTAAATATTAACAAAGATAAAGTGTTCCGTGACCTAAAATGTTTGGGAAATGCTAGTCTAAGGAGTTACTCTCGCAAATGACTGGACTGCCTTGACAGGGAAATCAAGGTTCGAATCCTGGTGGGGTGTAAAGAGGGTGGTTTTCCCTAAATTGTTTTCCACATTAGCGTAATTACTACATACAAGGTATCCTAAACGTTCATGAGCACATGTTTTATACAAATTATGTTTTCTTCTACATATCAAGTTTAAGACACATAACAAAATTCATTGTGGTTATAAATGTATTTAATTCTTGACGTAAGACGATTGTGGGGTGAGAGACAGGCATGATAAGGATGGGACACACAGTAAAGCATTAAAACACAATTTTGTTTATTAATTGCAACCATTTGACATGGTTGAGGTGAGAACTCTCGAAAAGTTCTAAACCCTCTTAGCCTTCCAATACCTGAATTTCTACATAAAATATGCTTAAGCAGTCTTGTCTATAGGTCCTCCAATTTATACAGAGATAATTTAGATTCTATATAAGGGTTAAAGTGTTTTCTATAACTAAATTATGTTTGCTGTAAGCTTTCCTTTTGTTTTGTTTTGACACGAAGAGAAGAAGAGCAGGTGTAAATTGAAAACAAATCGAAAACACGTCCTGTTAACAACATTCTCCCAACATAAAAACATAAAAATAGCTACTGTTGCAGAATAGAGGTAAATTAATTTAGTTTAGTGATCTTGCCAACAAAGTAGTAAAGGAGCGTAAAGAGCAAATGAGATTAAAAAAGGAAGGAGAAATAATGCAGAGTAATTTTTAATGATTTAAGAAGCTGTTCATTAAGTGTGTTGAATATTCCATTATTCGCTATTTTTACTTAAAACTACTGCTCGTTGTTGGGTACCGTTCACTGGTTATTTTCTCCCCTATTTCCCCTCAATCTACTTTACGTGCCTGCATATTTCTTGGAATTCGCTACCCTCTTTACCCTCTTCCTTCCCCCCTAGTCAACCCTGTTACAGTTGGCATGTAGTACTCAAGAGACAGTGTGTGTGCGTGAAAAACCTCTCTCGGTCACATCTCGGTGATATTCTGTAGCCCTCGTTCCTAAGAAGAACAAATCAAATCCTCTGTGTTAATGATTTAGTGTGCGACCTTTTGTATTATAATATGTCACTCTTTGGGTT
>CABFWB010000769.1:127621-150152 GCA_902151455.1 Timema bartmani
CAACCAGTGACTACAACACATGGGTCCAAAAAAATAATATTCTGTGTATTCTCACACCCTGTGAGTTGTTCTTGGCAGCTACTGGAAGAGTTCATAATATCACACCACAGATGAATGAGCACCTGTCGACTCTTCTTAATGAAAAAAAGACGGCAACACGATACACTTAAAACACTAAGTGTGCCTTAAAAGGTAAGCTTTGTTTTTAGATTGAATTATGTTTTTGTAATTCAGTAATTCTGTCAAATTTGAATTTTGCCAAAAAATTATAGGCCTACTGTAATTTTCAGCAAAAATATGTCTATGCCTGCTTAGCCCAGTTTTCAATAGTGATTGAGTGTTGTTTTATTGTTACTTCAAAGGATTGTGGCACCTGAACCCCTTTAAGTAACAAGATGAAATATTTTTTGTTTTAAAGTACTCTATAGGGGCTTTCTATCCTGGCAATGTCAAATTTTTAACACATGTCCCACATGACTTTGTTGGGCTCTGAAAAAGCAATTTTTTGAAAATTTCCCAAATTCTAGCAATTTTTTTTAGATTGAAGGATTATCCAGTTTATGGTTGGGTCAGTTTAGTAAACTGCCTCCATTTTCCTATTTCATTCTTCCTCCTTTAACTGCATCCATTAACCCGCCTCGGTGGCATAGTTAGCTAACGAACTAGCTAGACTGCAGAGGAGGGGGAGATCGAGGTTCGAATCTCGATTGGGTGAGCTGGGGGTGGTTTTTCCTAAATGGTTTTCTACTCTCCCTCCACACAAATGTGGGTTCACTTCCTCTAAATTGTTGGTGACCTGGCGGTCTAGGGGTAAGGTGTCAGACTTCTGTGCTAGGGGTCCAGGATTTAATCCTTGGTCCCGGCACAGATTTATCTGATTGCCAAACCCTTCCTTCATGTATTGATTTTGACGTATATTTATCACAACTTGTGAATGTGTGGAATGCCAGGCCTCCACCATGGTTCGGATTCATCGTTAAACTGTAGGTTCTCCATTTCATCTCACAATCACCCTACTATTACACATTAGCGTAAATGCGTATAACCAGAATTGGTAGTAAGATGCGGTAATAATAATAACGATGATAACTTCCTCTAAATTCAACCTTCCCAATTCCTAATCCACTAGTGTAATTAGTACTTAAGCATATATCCTGAACGGGTAGTAAGACATGGTGCTAAATAAATAAATTGTGTTTATTCTTCTTTTCTCAGTTGCACACTTTGTTATTTGTCCATCCCATCTATTTCTTGACCTCCCTTGCAATCTTTTGACTACAGACTTCATCTCCATTTTCTTTGAAATCCTCTCATTCTCCATCCACATTACATGCCCATACCATCTCACTCTTGCTTCCTCTACTCTCTCATGTATTCTAACATCTCATTACAAGCCCATACCATCTCACTTTTGCTTCCTCTACTCTCTCATTTACTCCAACATCTCATTACAAGCCCATACCATCTCACTCTTGCTTCCTATACTCTCTCATATACTCCAACATCCTCATTACAAGCCCATACCATCTCAGTCTTGCTTCCTCTACTATCTCATTTACTCCCTGTCCCCCCATTCTTTCCCAGATAAATTTATTCCTTTTCTTGTCTCTCCTCATGACAGATAACATGCTCCACAACTTATTCTATCTTTAAACTGATTCCAGATGATGGCAGAAACTGTATCTATTCAGACTAAAGTAATGAAGGAGATCGCTACAGGAGTAACCTCATTGACAGAGAGTCTGAAAGTTATTGCTGGTGCATTCAATAAAAAGTGAAAAGATTTTGCTGTTGTTTCTTTATTTTTAATCTCTTCAACTTCCTTAGCCTCCCTTCCAAAGCATCTGATCTGCTTTAATGTTTCAATCTCCTTTTCCTGCACCTTCTTCTATATATAACAAAATGTACCTCAAAAAGTAAAAAGAGGTTTTCCTTAAGGTGCGACCGAAGGGAGCGAAAGTATTTTTACAGTTTTTATACAATATAAATTTGTCGGTCAAAAGAAATGAAATATTTCCCCAGTAGCAACATAGAGTTTAGTTTTCTGCACGTGCTAATATCACCAGATCTTGAATATCCTTCAAGAGTGTCCTGGAAATTTGTCAAAACCTTTTAAATAAAGAGAAAAAGTTTTGACAAATTTCCAGGACACCCTTGGCATGCATTAAAAATCTGGTGATATTAGCATGTGCAGAAAGCTAAAATATATGTTGTTACTGGAGAAATATTTAATTTATTTTGGCCAAAAAAGTGTCACGCTATAAAAACTGTAAAATTACTCGCGCTCCCTTCTGCCGCACCTTAAAGAACAAAAGTTTTGGCATAAGGCATTATATAGACTTGTGTAGTTGGAAGAATAACAAAATAGCGGTTGTCATTGGGACCAAGTCTTAACAACTCTTACTAAATGAAATTTTAAATGTTTTCACTTTAACTAAAATTGTACATTTTTAAATATTTGAAAGAAAATTTAAGATTCAGATTTGAGAAATATAGGATTAGACCAATCAATATTAAAATTTATGTTGCTTGTAAGTAAAAACCAGGGCTGTGTAGTCGAGACGCCAAGCCTTCAACTCATACTCCTCTAATTTTTACTGTCTGACTCAAATTCCATAAATGTCTAAAAGTATAATTGTAATAAATTTATGACAGCAAAATGCTCCAATACAGATGACTTTGTGAGAATCTTCATTGACATTGTGAATTTATATTTAAATAAATTTGTCAATAGAAATTACAAATATTGGTTCTAAATAATAAAATTATAAAATTACAAATATTGGTTCTAAATAATAAAAAAATATAAAATTATAATTATATATTGTTATAAATTTATAAGTTTTTATTTTGAATCCAGGATCGGAGTCGGTACATTTTTACCGATTCCAACACCGACACTACCCAAAACTGCTTCCAATCCAGAATCCACAGCCCTGGTAAAAACTTAACATTTTACATTAATAGTAATGATTTGGCGCAGGGAGGTAGGGGGACCCTTCGACGTGATACAATTTTTTTACATTCATGACTGTTTCCAGCCTACGGGCTGGGTCAGTTTTTTTATTCAATACACATATTTTCCACTACCGGCTGACTAGGCCTGTCATAGCTTCATGCCCTATAATATAACTCAAGATTAGGACAGGAACAACATCCAGTCCACAGCTGTTAGTTTATCAATGTGAAAGGGTAAACCCATATTTTTATCAATTATAAATTTTCGGGCATGCCGGGAATCAAACCCAGGAGCCTTAGCTCAGTAGGCATACACGCTACCAACTAAGCTAAGATGTCAGATTAATGTCATCTGCTGCTAAGTAAAAATGTATATAGTTTGTATATTGTTTATTCTCATTAAAATACACAAAATTGAGCATTATTCATGTATAAAAGCCCGAGTAGTAATTTTATCCTAAAGATTCAATTTTGTTTTGTTCTGCATATGTATAATACATTCAAAAATGCTACAATAAACTTTAAAAATATTTTGGGTGTCCCTACTTATCAGTCATTAAATGATAAATATAAAAAATATGACTAAAATCTCATTAAATATTATTATAAGGATTGATAAGCAGCTTTACAAAAAATCTTGTTATACCAATCAGGGTTGCAATGCCCGTGAAAAACTGGGAGAGCCGGGAAAAAACAGGAAATGTATTGTGTCTTGGAAAAAACCTTGGAAACACTAGTAATTTTGTAAAATCTAGTAAAAATACTGGAATATTTGTTAATTTTGGACATTAAAATGAAAGCTTAAAGTAGCAGGTATTTGGATGGACGAAGAAGTGAAGTGAAGAATTAAGAAAGCTGGTTCAAACCTGTCTTATTATCCCTTAAACAAGGGCTGTGAAGCGACGGAAGATGTATTTCCTAATCAACCTTATATCATCCTGTATGTATGGTGTAGGGTGGTTTGGGCACGTTGAGAGGATGAGTGTGGATTGAGTGACGAAGCAAATATCTGAAGGTAGAGTGTGTATAGATCAAAAGAAAGGGGTAAGACGTGGCTAAATGTTGTAGATGACTGTGCGAAAAATAGAAATATTAAGCGTGTGAAGAATAAAAGAGCATGTATGGCTCGGTGTATGGATGTTTTTGAAGCGAAGGGAGTATACAAAGATAGGGAAGTGTGGAGAAAGTTAGTGAGGATGGATTAAGTACAAAGTTGTTGTTTGTTGAGCTATATGCACAGTTTCTTGCCTACCCTGTGAGGGAACGGCGTGATTAGGTATGCATGCATGTATGCAATAGTTAGAAACCCTGAGGGTCTCCAGGTAATTAATTTATTCCCTGAAACAAATTTGGTTGAACTTATCTTAATTTGTTCAAAATGTAGGGCCTTGAAATCTTATCAGCTAGATAGTAAATGATATAATTGTAATATAATAAAATCATATTACTATTTATCACGATTTTTTTTAACATGTTCAATTGTGTGAGTAGAGCAAATGATTATTTGTACCCAATAATTTAGTCTTGGACAAGCAGCGTTTTAAGATGTCGGCGATCAGGTGTTTGGCTGTCAGGTAAGCCTGTGCGAATTCAGCATTTTCACTTTCGAATCAAATCTCATGCCTAAAAAAAGAAAAAAAAAAAAGTCGAATCTGAATTATATCTTATGCTAAATTTATTTTATCGAATCAAATCCAATGTTAAAAAAAAATTGTATCAAATATTTTATTTTAAAATATGTTCAAATCTGAATTGATTAATTTGTTTTAAGCTTACTATGATAATGTTTCAAATCGAATCTAGAATATTTTACTATGCTAAGTTTCCAAATACAGTCCAATAATAAAATATTTCAAAAAATGCTGATTAACATTTTAGACACATTTTAGGTTTATTAAAAGAGTAATAGTAATTACTTATCTCAAAAAGTCAAAAATCAAATAAAGATCACACCACATTTTTAATCATAAAACAAGATATTGACTGTGTTATTCCTTTATGACTGGACTCAAGTTAATTTCTTTCTTGACTAAACCACGTGACTGATTTCCGGTTTGATTATATTCATTTGTTAAGTAAGTATGAATAGATTAGAATTTTGAGCCAAACACATCACAACCAAATCTAACATTTATTTGGATCCGAAATTTTGAATCGTACCTGAATTTTCCAATATTAAGATTCAAAATTTTGAATTGAATCCGAATCATAATAAAGATTTGGTTTCAAAATTTTGAAGGTTTGAATAGGCTTACTGTCTGGTAGTAATAATAATAATTAGACATTTATAGATCAGTAATGGGGGTCAAAATAGCTACAACTAGTTATAAACACACTTCGACGGTCGAATGGTCTAAAGTGTCACTCTCTCAGTATACTAGACTGCTGACGACTGGGAGATTAGGATTCAAATCCCAGCTGATTGTACCGAAGTTGGGTTTCATTATATGGTTTTTCACTCTCCTTCAATGCAAATGAGGGTTCACTTCCTCTGAATTAAAACTGGCCTATCCCTAACACATTAGCCTAATTAGTTAATATGCATGCAACCCGAACGAGCAATAAGGCGCAGTGAAAAACTTTTAGTGATTATAATTAATTTGGTGTATTTACTGTGCACTCTTCGAAATGACTGATTATATCAGCTCACAGATTACAAACTAAATTAAACTTACGACAGACACAGCATCCTGTCCCCAGGCCATTAATTGATCACTTTGAAAGAGGAAGCCTCGGTTTTACCAGCCATTCTGAGAATTGAGCCCGTGCACCTTAGTCCAGCAGACAGACACACACATTACCAACTTAACAAAGAAATTGAACAACGTAACAGTTTGTGATAAGTCCCAAAAGACGTCCCAGTGGAAAATATAAGGGAAGTGGGGGGAATGTTTTCTAGCATTTGACTCGGACACGGGACATTATTTTCCTTGCTATAACACAGGATATTAGTTACACTAGTCCACATAACATCTACTTCATGGAATTTATCAAACAAAAGAGAAGAATATAGAAAATGGATTATCTACATGTTTTCATAACTCTCTAGGAATTGTGACGTACAAGGCCTTGTCCTGTTGTCCTTGTACTGTTGGAACTATTTTATGACGCTGGGAGGGATTGTCAGGAATAATTATGTATCTGAGGTATCTAACGTGAACATTGTGAACATATCATAAACTAACTTAAATCTAGAACAGACACAACATCCAGTACCCTGGCCGTTAATTCATCGCTGTGAAAGGGGAAAAACCCACGTTTCACCAAAGATAAATATTTCGACCATGCAGGGGAATCTGACACGGGACTCTTGGATCAGTGGACAACCATTAGACAATCAGGATTAATTGATAACATCCATACTAAACTTATAATGAGAGTTACTTCACTCTCTCTTTCTCTCTCTATTTTTAACTTTCCTTCCTTCTTCTCTTACGTTTCACGTATCTTTGCCTCCTCGCAGGCCAAATCTTGTGGAGGAAGGAAAGGGGGGAGGGAAGACGACATTGTTCCCCCTCCCCCATCGATT
Source organism: Timema bartmani (assembly GCA_902151455.1). NCBI lineage: Eukaryota > Metazoa > Arthropoda > Insecta > Phasmatodea > Timematidae > Timema > Timema bartmani. Next base: position 134,109 of record CABFWB010000769.1, read on the forward strand.
CGACTGTACCTGACTTTGTCCCACGAGCGTTGTGATGATGTTAAACCACCTCCAAAATATTAAGATCTTTACTATGACTGCCTGTGAAGATCTAAATGTATTATTCTTGTGCTGTCGGCAGCGGACAATCCAGGAGTGGCGTTGATCTCTCTTATGCCGGTATACCCGGGATGTAATAAGCAAACTTATATTCTTTAAATTGAAAAATGACACCTGGATACGTGAATCGAACCCGGGAGTTTTGGCTTAGTACGCCAATGCCCTAACCACTGAGCTATCCAGGAATCGTCTCGTGCATACTAATAAGTCAGAGTCTGTGATTGACGTGTGGGAATCGTCGGCTACATATGAATGATCCATCATGATACGCACATTTGTACAGCTGTTATTGTACTATCAGCAGCATAAAGCCCTCCCGAGTCAAAGGTGACCGCATGGTCTAAGGCGTCACTCTAGTGCTAACTGCTGTTGACAGGGAGATCGGAGTTTGAATCCCGCTCGGGTGTACTGAGGGTAGTTTTTCCAAAATGGTTTTCCACTCTAACTGTACACAAATGCAGGTACACTTCCTCTAAAATTTAACCTTCCTCATCCCTAACTCATTGGGGTAGTTAGTAATGCATATAACCTAATCAGGTAATAATACATGATGCTAAAAAAAATAAGCTTTTATTAAAACTATTTCCAAAGTTCAGGAAGATGGGAGATTTGAAGGGAGAGGGAAGGGGGCAAATGCCCCCCTCCTCCTGCCCTTGAGTGCAACACTGAGTGTTTCACTCTCCCCTTTAATCAGATAGATAACAAGTGTATCTCTTTTACTATTCAGTTGAGATAGAAAATGTTTTCAAAATATTGTTTTAAGTCTGGTTTTATCAGTTGCATGGTAACATGGTGCATTTAACCTGAATAATTAGTTGCCCATCTCTACAAGATATGACAGATAAACCTTATCAAATATTCTATAGTTATTATGTTACAATCCAATCCCCTGCATCGCAATCTCGAGGGTCAGATAAGCTGACCTTGAAATTGGTGACACATTGGGGACTTGGTAACTCGAGATTGTAATAATGAATGAGTTGTAAGTGTCTAAAACCTGTTTAGCAAGCGATACTTTGTTTTAATATTTATTTTAATTAAAATGTAGTTTGAAACTAATTAAAAAAAACCCACTATAAATGCACATAAATATAATGGGATACGGTTTCTATAATATTATTAAACTACATCAAATCTGAAACATTGGATGCACTCCTCCTTTTTCTTGGTCGTTCTTCCTGTATTTTTCATGCAAACTTTATCTCCATTTATTTTCCATTCTCATCACATGACTATACCATCTCCCACTTGCTTCCTCTACTATCTCATGTACTTCAACATCCTCATTACATGTCCATACCATCTTCCCCTTGCTTCCTCTACTATCTCATGTACTCCAACATCCTCATTACATGACCATACCATCTCAGTCTTGCTTCCTCTACTATCTCATGTACTCCAACATCCTCATTACATGACCTTACCATCTCACTCTTGCTTCCTCTACTATCTCATGTACTCCAACATCCTCATTACATAACCTTACCATCTCACTCTTGCTTCCTCTATTATCTCATGTACTCTCTGTACCCAACTCTTGCCCGTATATCAACATATTGAAATTACTAAAAATATAAAATCTCGAGATAAAGTGAGTAGTATTTCTTGAATTGGGATGTTTGGATAATAAATATCACTTAAGAAACAAGCCAAAATTTGTTAGCACAACCAGCTTCAGTGGCCGCATGGTCTAAGGTGTCACTCTCACAATAGACTAGACTGCCGATGATGGGGAGATCATGTTTCGATTCTGATTGAATGTACCGAGTTTTTTTTGCCTAAATAGTTGCCCACTCTTTCCCCACTCAAATTCGGGTACATTTACTCTCAATTCAACCTTACTCGTCTTTAAAGTATTAGCATAATCAGTAGGTGACCTGGCGGTCTAGGGGTAAGGTGTTGTTGGACCTCTGTGCTGGGGGTCCGGGTTTCAATCCTCGGTCCCGGCACAGATTTATTTGATTTCCAAACCCTTCCTTCACCTCTGACAAGACATGTATTAATCACAACTTGAGAATGTGAGGAATGCCAGGCCTCCATCGTGGTTCGGATCCCACGTTAAACTGTAGGTCCTCCATTTCATCTCACAATCACCCTACCATTACACATTAGCGTGTGTATAGCCCGAACGGATAGTAAGACGCGGTGCTAAAAAAATATAAATTTGTTTTTATCTAAAGTGTATTCTATATTGAATATACTTGCACCTGACACCTACTGATAACACACACTGATACACTGCATCCAACTGACATCCTGACAATGGATTTGAACCCACAACCATTATGAAGAACTCTATACACACAAATGTAAGTAGATGTTTAAGTCTTTGTTGGGTTGATAACAATCATCAGAGCTTCTTTCAGGTTGGCAGTGCTGTGTCTACTACAAGGGATGTGTGGGTTGGCAACAGCTCAGAGCGCAGCTCTGTGTCCTGCAGGTTAGTTCTGATATACGGGATGACTCATAGCTCAGAGACGCACAAATAGTTAATATAATTGAAAGGTGTAAATTTATGGTTACTTCTTAAGCCCATTATTTTATTTTTTGCTGACATATTTGAAAGTATATATACTCACATTATATATGCCATTTAATCACTAGTAGGTGTAAAAATAATGTAAAGTGGATGTTTTAAAAGTGATCATAAGGTCAAACTAAGTCATCTTTATTGAGATATTTCAAATCTATTCCCAACATATCAATGTTTTCTTCTTCCTTTGAATTGTTTCCAAGATGCGAGGGTTATTAAGGTATTGAAGTTGAAACAAAGAATATTTGAACTTTGTCTTCACACACTTTGAAGCTTTTCACACCCATAATCGTTGGTATGTTTCATTTACTAATTGAAAAAAAATTGCACTTGAACACAGGAATCAAACCTAGAACCTTTGGCTTAGTGTGCTAATGTGCTACCACTGAGACATCCAGGTTTGTCCTGTTCTCAAGGTCATTCTTCCCTCCTAGTTTAAGGCATAGTCTGTGATGGGCGTGTAGAAATCATCAGCTAGTATGAACTATTAATGATACTACAGCCACTGGCGACTTGGTGGTCATCGTTATGCTGCTGCTCTTACAACATTAATTAGCACACTCATTAAACATTTTTATCCATTTGTATGTCACAATGTTGACCTCGGTGGTCTCAAGGTAAAGTGCTCACCTCAGGAGCTGATGTTTGTGGGTTCAAACCCAGCCGTGGTTTACGGATTTTTCCTGAGCGATAAAAATCTGCATCACAACTTCTTTACAAGGGAAATTAAAGCCATCAGTCCCATATCTATTGTAGCACGTAAAATAACACTGGAAGGTATGTGAAAATACATTTCCCGGAAAAATTGGTAGGCCCTTTCGCTCTCGCTCATAGAAATTCTCATATGCTGATACAATCAGTCGGTGCAGAAAGTGCACTTTAAATAGCTCAAATAGCGAAAAATAATATGTACAATTATATAACACAACAGCTTAGTTTTTCTATCGATCTGTTTACCAAGTGCTTCCATCTACAAAGTGAAACCCTCTCGAGAACACAAAATCAGTTGTGGACAGTCAACCTCGCAGTCCAACCAAGAACATAAGTTTACTCTCTTAACCTGAATAAGCTATTTGTGGTAGTAAAAGCTAGTTTTTTAACATATGTTTATGTATTTTATTTTAGTTTTTTTATATTTAAAATTTTTTTTACATCAATATCACTCTTTTCGGCGGTCGAATGGTATAATGCGTCACTCTCGTGATATACTGGATTGCCGATGACAGGTATATCAGGGTTTGAATCTCACTTGGGTGTACCTAGGGTGGTTTTTTCCTAAATAGTTTTCCACTTTCTCTTTCCACGCAAATGTCAGTAGACTTCCTCTAAAACTCAACTTTTATCTTCGCCTAACACAGTAGTGTTATCAGTACATACACATGTAACCTAAACAGCGAGACTAAATGACAAAAAAAAAATCCAGTATTACTCAGGAAAGTGTGCTGGCAGCTCTTCCTAATTTAAACCAAAACTTACAAAGGGGATCAACCCGGAATGTTGGACTTCTCAGTGCTCTTTGGCTCTTTGAAATTTTAGAAAGTCTCTTGATACTCTTTACTCTATCTATAAGGTGAATGTTGACTGTCACTTGTTTCTCAAAGTCCCAGGTCTGGTGTCGAACCTGGTGGCCACTGAGATAAGCTCTGCCCAGTTCTCTCTGGAGTGGGACCCCCCTGTCAACTCGAGCTGTCTCGACGGCTACAACGTCTGCTATGTCGTGTCCGGTCAGGAGGTGTGTGAGATCACCACTCGGACCTCGTGGACGAGCAACGCGACTCTGGAGCCTTGCACCGTGGTTTCAGCTGTCGTCGCTGCGGTGGACGTTAACGGCACCCATTCACCGGACTCCTCCGTCACTTTCCGCACAGGTCAGGGCTATTTGAACTTGTTGGGTTCTTTCCACCATGTCTTACTACCTGTTTTAGCTATACACATATTTACTAACTACACTAATGTGCTAAGGATGATGAAGGGTCAATTTAATTGGAATTGTACCTGTATTTGCTTGAAGAGAGAAAGTGGAAAATCATTTCAGAAAAAACTTCCTCAGCATACCCGATTGGGATTCATACCCAAATTTTCCCGTCATCGGCAGTCTAATCTATTGCGAGAATAGTGCCTTAGACCATGTGACCATCAAAGCGGGTCACATAAATTTCATGACTTGAAATGAATTAAGTTGATTTGGATCATTGAGTCTAATATGTGCTTTTTCTGACCCACATAAATAATTTTTGGGGAGGAGTCCTAAATAAAGGTAAAATGGGCAGTTTAATTTGACGAGTGTGTGTTTTGCCCTTGACATTTCTCAGCCCCGGAGGCGGTAGGGAACCTTCAGGTGTCCAACCAGAGTTCGACGAGTGTCCTGTTGACTTGGGACCCCTCCTCCTCGTCCTGCGCAGACCACTACTCTGTGTCGGTGTGTACCGTCGAGTACTCATGGTTGTCTGACTGCCAGGACCAGCCCTCCCTCTACAACCTGTCCTTGGATGACTCCCAGCTCCTTCTTGAGACATTGAGGCCCTGTGAGGTCAACCTCATCACACTTGCCACTGTTGGCTCTGGCGAGGTTCGAGCGGTCGACAGCGTCACGCTCACGCTCACAGCCACTACCGAGGGTGAGTGCTTTCATTGTAACCTCAACCAAGGGCGGTGAATACTCTCACCATAAACCATCGATGGTGAATATTGTTGCCACAATAGTCAGAAAACACCATCCTCACCACATCTTGACTGGATCAGGGGTTCTAATACAGTTGGGGGCACAAATAAACAAACCACTTTGCTCTAGTTTTAAAATATGTTTGAGTAAGTTTAGTATCTTAAAACTAGAGCAAGGTTTCACTCACTAATTGGCTGTATGACACCAACCAGGTTCTATTCCTTGACTAATAAGGTTCTGTTTATTGACCACAAGGTTCTATTAATTGACACACAAGGTCCTATTAATTGACAACAAGGTTCTATTCATTGAGATAGAAGGATCTACCCATTGACTTAACAAGGTTATATTTCTTGACAAACAAGGTTCCATTCATTGACAAACAAGGTTATACTTATTGACAACCAGGTTCTATTCACTGACAAACAAGGTTATATTAATTGACAACAGGTTCTATTAATTGACAAACAAGGTTCTACCTATCGACTTAACATGGTTATATTCCTTGACTAACAGGGTTACCTTCATTGACAAACAAGGTTCTATTTATTGACAACAAGGTTATATTCCTTGACAAACAAGGTTCCATTCATTAACAAACAAGGTTTTATTTATTTACAACAAGGTTCTATTAATTGATTTAACAAGGTTTCATTACTTGACAAACATGGTTCTATTTATTGAAAATTAATGTTATATTCCTTGACAAATAAGGTTCTATTTCTTGACAAACAAGGTTCTATTCCTTGACTAAAATGGTTTCATTTCTTGAATTTAAAATATTCCATTCATTTGGAACCAAAGTTCTGTTCTTTGACTGAACAAGGTTCCATTCCTTGACTAACAAGGTTCTGTTTCTTGACTAGCAAGGTTCTGTTTCTTGACCATCAAGGTTCTCTCTCTCAACCATCCAAGTTCCCCCGTAGTAAACACCATATTTGTTTTGAAATCTATCTGGTGTTCACACGTTGAGATGAAAGTGGTTCTGTTCCAGATCTGTTACCTGTGCAGGACCTGAAGGTGGGCTACGTAGACTCGGACCAGTTCACCCTCAACTGGAACCCCCCTGAGGCGAGTGCCTGTGTCACAGGATACAGAGTATGTTTCCAGTCGGATCCAGAAGACGAGGTGTGCTCCTATAGTCCTTACTCAATGTGGCTTAGCCCCAAGGACACACTGGGCCAGTGCACCAACTACACCGTCAATGTGGCCGCCACTGAGGGAAATATCACCTACTCGGCGGGATCTACCATCAGCTTCCACACTGGTATGTGGGCCCCATCAACTGATACAGGGACAATCCACCTACTGGGATTTTAACTTGAAATGTACAAACCTGAAATGGTCATGCGTGTTACAGGGCCCCCTGGCGTGTCTAGCTTGGCATTCAGCGATGTGACCCCGCGCTCTGCACGGCTAACGTGGGATGTCCCGAAGGGTGACACTGAGTGTGCAGATCAGATTGAGGTGTCGTGGTGTGCGGTAGAGTACGATTACATTGACATGTGTAAATACACGACTGTCAATCTGACATTGGAAACTACGGGTTACACCATCACCAATCTAAAGCCCTGTATGTACAACCGTGTGGTGGTGAGGACCACCGGACAAGATGACGGTCAGTCTATCAGAAACACTACCCTCATCAGGACAGGGCTGGACGGTGAGGAATGGAGGATGTGTCGTGAAGCCTCCACTTACTCTGGATTTGTGTTTTATCAATCAAAATGTAAAATTAAATCCCACACTGATTCCCGCTCCTGATTTGTCACCATTACAGAGTTTGGTTCTGTCCGCAACTTGAAGGTTTCCCTCACAGGACATGTGTTCTTCCTATTCTTTGACTTCCCCGAGGACTCGACCCTCTGTGTTGACTACTTCGTGGGGTGCTACTGGGAGACGGACGGTGGCGAGGAGGACCAGACGTGCGCGAGGTCCCCAAACAGAGACTACTGGGTGAGCTGGAATTACCCCGTGGAGTCTTGCACCAACTACACAGCACAGCTGTACGCCGTCAGCTTTGACAACGCCACTTCTGAGTCTGCTTACGTCACCTTTTTATCGGGTGAGCCAAGTGTTGTTGGCGACTCTTCCGACAGGCAGGGGTTGGCTTCATTGATGCTGGGGAGGTACTTGGGGAATTCAGGGTGCACTAGAAGGTACGGGATGGTTAACACTTTTAGTATAACAAATAAAATCTGATTGGTTCCATCCTCTACCCTCAAAAGTGTTAGTCGACTTACCAGATTTTCGCCAGTTTTGGTGTTACCTGATAGATATGGTAGGGGTGTAGTGATCACTAAAACAAGAACATTTCCCTTTATTGTTTTCTACAAGGTTGGCAACATAGATACTAGCTGTATTTCCAACTGAAATTAGGCGCTAAGTACAAACATTTCTAATGTAAAATGTCAAATAAAAATTCCTCTAGTCTTTAGTTGTTTTCATATATAGGTACTCTGAACATTATTTTCTCATTAAAAACTAAGTCCACTACATTATAATAATATTGAAATGCTTATAGCAATTTATTTAACATGTATGAATTAGCTTTACTTTTGAATAAAAAAATATTTATTTGTTATTATTACAGAAAAGTACATGCTGATAAAACATTCTGAGAAATTGCTTCATAAATAACAATTTGACCATCTTTCTTGTACAACCTTGCAGAAAATTATTAAATAGCCGTGGCATTCTTCGCACACGAATTCAGAATACGTGTGGCACTAAAAAGGGTTAATCATTCCTCTCTTTATGAAACTGCAGATGCAGTTTCCTAGAAGTCACGATCCTTCTGTCCTCATGTGTAAATAGTTTTAAGTCATTGATAGCCATTATTACACTGGCACAATTCACTATCATAACCCTGTTCACTTAAGTTTAATGTTAAAGTCGCTGCATATTCCTAAATAAAATGTTGCTTATTTGTGGAGGTCAGGGTTCGAATCCAAGCCAGGTAAACTAAGGGCAGTTTTACACTTGCGATTTAACAATGTGAGCTCCCCCTTTCAATTAAACAATCTTCCTCATTCCTGCCCCTTGAATTTTAAACTTTTTATAACACTAGTGCTAAAATTACTAACTAAAACAAAACCGTTTTGATGGCCGCATGGACTAAGGCGTCTCGCAATAGACTGGACTGCCGATGACAAAAATATTGGGGTTTGCAACCTGGTCGAGTGTACTGAAGGGGTTTTTCGCCCAAATGTTTTCTCACTATTCCTCCACACAAATGTGGCCACACTTATTCTGAATTCAACCTTCTTCATCCCTAACACATTAGCATAATTAAAACACCTACGTACAGCACAAACGAGTAACAAGACGCGATGACAAAAAACAAATGAAACTAAAGAACTGTAAGACCAGGATAGGGCTGAAGACGTGTCTTGCCCAGATGTTGTGACGATCACGGTTGTCTGTGCGACAGGTGCCGACTCGGCCACCTCACTCTCTGTGACCAACAACACGGCGACGTCGGTGGACTTGTCTTGGAACGTTTCGTCCCGTAACTCTCACTGTGTGTTGTACTACAAAGTGCAGTGGTACCAGATGGATGACCAGAGCAACGCTGGGGCGGACAACGTTTCCACGAGCCTCTCGGGGTACACCATCACCGGGTTGGACGTGTGTACCCAATATAATGTGTTCATAATCTCTATGACAGGGACAGAGGCTACTTTGGGTGTCGGGGGGACATTTCCCTTCTACACGGGCAACAATGGTGAGTACTACAAGGAGCCCCTCACACAAGAGTTGTTGTGGCCGTCAAACTCGCTGCCAGTGGACTTTATCATCAATTAACAAATGATGACGGCCTATTTTGCTTTTTAACAAAGTTGTAGAAATACATCTTTAACAAAGGATCCATTTTTTTAAAAATATTGATTGACAGGAACTATACAAATTCCTTGGGGAAAAAAAATAGGATGAATCCTATTATTTTATATATAGTTGGGCGGAATCCACTATTTTACGAATCTGAATTTCCAAACTGAATCTCCAATTTACCGTCGAATCTCGGGACAAATTATGAACATAAGAAGAAATATAAATATAATAGAATGATAGAAAACACAAATAATGACTAAATATTAACATTATCTCTTATAATCTATTCATAATAATATAACAGTCATACATTCAGTCAAGTGTTAAATTACTGGTCTGGGGTCTGGTGGTTAAGTTCATCCTATACTTATAATTGGTTCTGAGCCACCAATAAGAAGTAAGTAGTACTAGAGCTCTAAAATCAATTTTACTTGAAACACTTTTTTTTAAGAATTTGAGTCTCGAATCTGAAATTTTCTTGAATCCTCGAATCTTGAATATCCTTAAGGATTCAAGGGTGAATCCTAGATGGCACATTAGTAGATAATTGAAGTGCCACGCAAAAGGTCCTGGGTTTGATTCTTGTGTCTAGGTCATTTTGAACTACCGTGAAGTCCGTATTATCCGTGTTTTCAACACATTTTATGTTTCGTGAGATTTGCCTATAAAATGATCTTCATTAAACTGGTTCATTTGTCTGGTATGGGTAATGTAGTTAAGTACAAGGTAGCTCGGCTTTTACACATACTGTGGCACCGTAAATATTAATGTCCACCGCTTGATTTAAGTCAGTTGCCTGCCACAGAGCGTTACGGTTGCAGATTATTTATATCTTTTAAACTTGTGAGAGCTTAGTGTGTTCAGAGTTAATGTAATGCATTTTAAAGTGTTCCATATCATCCAATCCCTCCTCAGTCCCATTAATATCGGATAGTATGGAGTCTATTATATATATATATGTATATATATATATATATATATATATTTACTTTACATCCATTACTGTTTCCAGCCTGTGGTTAGTATTTTATTCAAGCCATATATTTCCCACTACCGGCTTGCTAGACCTGTCGTTGCTTCATATGCATTAATAATCTAACTTAGGACTAGGAAAGACACAACACCCAGTCCTTGGTCGTTAATTCATCATTGTGAAAGGGTAAATCCACATTTCACCTATGACAAATTTTTCGGCTATGCTGTGTATCGAACCCAGGACCCTTAACTCAGTAGATAGACACACTACCGACTTAGCTAAGGTGTCAGACTGTATACTTAAATGCATACCATTAAATGGCCGAAGTCTGCATTTGATGATTATTTCAATCTATTCTTCACTATTTATCTTATACAAACATCGTTCAATATTCAAAGAAACCTACTATTTCAAGAGAATATAAATAAAATTTTTAAGCCTTTGTGAAATTTTGAAATTTCAAAATCCAAGTTTGAAAAGATTCTATTTCAATTTGATTTAGTATAACATAGATTTCATATTCGATTTACATCTAAAAGTCAAACTTTGGAATAATTTAACATTAAATAAAAATTAAATTTAATATGTTATTAAAATACAATAAACAATTCTATAAAAACAGTTTTTGTTTGTTATGTAGCCAGTAGTTTTACTTTAATGGTTCATGGTTTGGACACAGTTCTATTGACATTAATATTTTTATCTAACTTGACTAAAAATTATATAACATAGGACTAACCTAATTTCTTATAAAATAACAATTCATTATAAAATATTTGATTCAAATTCTAATCGAACATTTTTGGAAGCATGCTATTTGAATCAAAATCCATTCAATAAATTAAGCTAATATTTGGCTTTGATTTGAAATTGGAAATCTTGAATACACCATTTTGAAAATTAAATTAAATGTTAAGAGTTTAATAAAAAACAGGAAATCTTTCAATAGTTTTTTGTGGTGTTTTAAGCATGTGTCACAATTCTTTGGAAGCTATCTGGCGATTGTATTGTTCCAGTTAGTGCGGTGCACGACTTGACCATCACCCGGGCAGGGGACAACTCCTTGCGCTTCACATATGTGGTATCTGAAGACAACCCTTGTGTAGTGACGTACACAGCGTGTTACAGCGTCGCGGGCTCGGCAGAACAGACCTGCTCAAACCACGGCGGTACTGGAGTGAAGTCCGTGACGCTGTCTGGTCTGGAGGCTTGCACCGAGTATAACATCACTGTGGGGCCTCGCGGGGACTTCCACAGGCAGTGGTTCCCAGGGGCTAACACTTCTATCACAGGAAGCACCAGTGGCTGTGGTGAGAGATTTGTATGCAGATAAATTATCAACTTGAAAAAAATAGCCCCTCAGGGTGCGTAGGAGTAAAGGTTTACTGACCTAAAAATCTAAGCAAATATTATTCACGAATTTCAAATAATTATCGAGTCATATAAGAATTGAATATGCTAAAATTGTGGTCTTAATTAAAAAGAGTTACACATTATAAAAAAACATTAGGTTAGTTTTGGACCCTAGTCCTCTTGAGTTATCATTCATAAATATAAGTTCTTCAACACGTTCATGCAACAATAGTTCACCTTGTCAAAGTTAATCAGTAAAGAGCACCATCTCTTATGGTGATTATAAACTATTTCAATAAATATTTATAGTCCTCAGAGTCAACATATTTGTTATTTATTATCCAAGGGCGCGGTTTTATAAGGGCTGTTTTTAGGAAAAAAATGTGGCTAATTTTCTGATCAACAAGGTAATAGTGTCTACTTTACTCCACAAGAATTATTAAAATTTATTAACATATTTTAGACACATTATGGGATTTGCAACGGCCTAAAACCTCATTGATTTTTTTTTCTAGTTTGTTTTGATTTGAGTTAACGAATCGAATAATATAAAATTCAAATAAATATTGCTATTATCGACAAAAGTCACAATATTAAAATGATATAATTCCTTCATTCATCATGTGACTTTCATACATAGACAAAATGGTACTGAAGGAAACCTCGCTCATGAAGGCAAGACTTAAACAAATCTATTTTAAAGTGTGCTATTATTATTTATTACTAATAATTTCCCATATGAACACAATGCTACCATATTTGAGGGATATATTATATATCCAGCTTTCATAAAAAAATAACATAAAAATACCACAAAAGATGAATTAGAGTTTACATTCCCAATATTATCCATAAAATAGGAATTTGAAATTTTTCATCACCTACCTGTTAGCTACAATCTACACCATGTCACTGTTGCTACCTGTTAGCTACAATCTACACCATGTCACTGCTGCTACCTGTTAGCTACAATCTACACCATGTCACTGCTGCTACCTGTTAGCTACAATCTACACCATGCCAATGCTGCTACCTGTTAGCTATAATCTACACCATGTTATTGCTGCCACCTATTAGCTACAATCTACATTATGTCACTGCTGCTACCTGTTAGCTACAATCTACACTGTGTCACTGCTGCTACCTGTTAGCTACAATCTACACCATGTCACTGCTGCTACCTGTTAGCTACAATATACACCATGTCACTGCTGCCACCTGTTAGCTACAATCTACACTGTGTCATTGCTGCTACCTGTTAGCTACAATCTACACCATGTCACTGCTGCTACCTGTTAGCTACAATATACACCATGTCACTGCTGCCACCTGTTAGCTATAATCTACACCANCTACAGCATGTTATTGCTGCCACCTATTAGCTACAATCTACATTATGTCACTGCTGCTACCTGTTAGCTACAATCTACACCATATCACTGCTGCTACCTGTTAGCTACAATATACACCATGTCACTATTGCCACTTGTTAGCTACAATCTACATCATATCACTGCACTACTTAATTACCACAATGAACATCAAACAATTTTAACCTGTTTTTAAATCAAAAAATTTGACAAGAACTTGTGAAAGTTTAACATTCACTGTTGTTTCTTTGTTCCAGTTGAAGAGGGAAGCTACATCAGTCACTTGCTAAGTTGGTTCAACTGAGGGAAATTGAAAGAGATTATTTGCCATCCATGCAAGACAAGAAAATAAAGTGTTTTATTTGTGTTTTCTATTTGCTTAAGCTAAATTTTTGTAGGTGTCAGTTTAATAAAATGTACATATGCCTTAACTTGTGTGGACTTACATGTTTGTCACTGCAAGTGTAATTTGTACTTAATTAGTGTTTTACACGCAATTATTTCAGTGAGGGTTATTAGCGGTTAGGACTTCCTCCATAGCTAACATAGGATCATTCACATCCTAGAATTGTACCACATAAAGACTAAAATCTGGTCTAGCCCAAGTACACTTCATTTCCCTGAAATATAGCAGTCTTACCTTGATGAACTGTACCATGTATGGTCTTATATTATAAGCTACACCATAGCGTAACAATGTAAGGTAAGCTGGTTACCTTTCAAGGTAAATGAAATATATTTTCTAGTGTATTGAGATTTCACAAACTTTTGTAAATGTCAAGTATGTTACTATGCATAGGACTATTAGTGGGTTGTTGCCTGCAGATTATCACACCAAAATGTATCCAAAACAGTTTATTGGGAAAACGTTAGTAGAATGAGGCTTCACTCGGCTTTCTAGTTAAAGGTTTACTCGTCAAATGCTATCAACTTTCCATCAATTTTGAGATTTCACTATTTAATTTTAAGCAAAAGGTATATCTTCCCCTTCACACAACGACAAGAACTTTAAAATGACCCCTCTTCCAGTAATATATTTATTTGTTGCACCATCCAAAGAGATATATTATCATACACAAATCATGGTTTCCATGGAGATGTAAACAAAGAATGCTTGCACAAGTCACTGTGCACAGAGCAGTAAAGCTGAAAATTCACTAGAAAAATTGGGTTCTAGTCGACATTCTTATCATGTAACCTTTAAAATGAATAATTGGTTGTGAAAATCTGTTTAACCGTTTTCTCATAATTTCAATGACCAGAAATGGGATTATCAAATTATATATAATTACAATTGTGATATCCAACAAGATTATTAAAATATTATTTTTACAAAATAATGCCAAGCTACAAACAATGGTATTAAAACCAGGAAGATAACCTCCATCTTGAATGTTTCAACCAGCAGCCGCAAGCTCTGCTTAGAAACCTGTGGTAAACACTTTATGAAAGTACATTTTTCAAAATCCATAATTCATTTTGAATATTTGTCACATCGTGTTGGTCTTGTTTATCAAGTTTAAAAAAAAAGTTTAGTGAACATATAAACCCTAACAGGAAATGGTTGTGTATAATAATTATTAAGGGGGCTGTATTGATAACTGCAACTACTGTACCTCTTTGGGCTGTAACTCAACCCACATCTATAATTTAACAGTTTGGTCTTTGCAGGTTTGAATACAAAACTATTTAATATAATGTAGATTGATGGCGTCGCTAAGCCTTTTTTTTAAATTAGGGCGAGGGGTTTATCTTACCCCTACCCCCCTTCTCCAGAAAAGGATTAGGCCAGTGGTGGGGAACCTTATGGCAGAGAACGGTAACAGCGTGTCACTTCATGGATTCCTCATAAGGTCGCACACTTCATGAACAGTACATTTTGCCAAAATATGAAAGTGAACTAACCAAAGATAGAAGTGGATATTTTTTTAACATTATGCTTTAAAATTCTAATTACTTTCATTTTAATACAGGCTATTTGAGAATGTATAATATGTAAATGATGGAGCTCTATGCAAGGAAAGCATCTTTTCGCTTTATGAGTTAATTGTATTATATTTGGAAGAAGGTACAGGAAGTTGTGCTGCACATAACACTTACTCCTGATGAGTTCCGATAGAATGAAACCTAGGTCGGGAGATTGGGCGGTACCAATCGATTTTCTTCAAGAGGCAGCCATTACCTCTTTGTCCAATGGTAGCAATGTAAAGTGTGAACTGTGTTCGTATTTTCCTTGTAAAAGCCATATTGTGTTCGTTTCTTTTATGTGTTTCTATGCACCTTCCCTGTGCCTTCTTCCAAACATCATATTAAAAATTATTAAGATACATAATTTACCAAATACGGGAAAAGTCCGCAGGTTCCCCTCTTCATCCCTGGATTAGACATAAAGTATTTATTTTTTATATCTAAAACATTTCAAATTTTGAAGTTTTAATATACTTTACTGTAAAGTAACAACAAAGATAAAATTCACAGTCCAAGTGAAGCCACAATTTAGAGTGAGAGGGGAAATGATCTGTGCTGTAACAGTGAAATAATTCAGACCTTTGACAAGACAGACAAAGGTTTTAAAGGTCAGCACTAAGAAAAGACACAAACTAGGACACATGGTTGGATGAAAGTGGTGTTATGCAAGAGGTTCATGTGTGTCGTAGGATTCTATTCTTGTCAAAACAGTCAAGGAGCATATTAGGTAAGGAAACATATGCAAATTCTTATTTTTAAGGTAAATCAGTCAGGGTTTTTAATTAGCTTAAACTAAGAACACAACAGGGCACATAATTTTTTTTTATAAAATATATATATTCTACTATATAAACTATGAAAAATAATAAATTCATCTCAACAAAATGTGTTTTCTCTTAGTATCACAATGCTGATATCAAAACAATAGTGTTAGGTAGGTACTATTAATCCAACTATCTAGACTCGAGTCAAATGTAACAAAACAATCACATTCATTAGTTTTTTTAAATGAGAAAAGTTACAGGAAAGATTGATGGCAAAAAGTAGTTTCTAAAAGATTTCTTTTTTTAACTCGTTTGTGTTTCTTTTTCGTTAAATGTCTTAGTGTAATTTTTTTGGTTGAATATTTTCATATTTTATATCCACAGCAATCACAACGCACTTTCCCTCTTTAACACTTCCTGCTGAAGTTCTGTCATAACAAAAGCTGGGTAAAATACATTGCCAGTTTATAACTGTCGTCGTTCTC
>CABFWB010000769.1:154516-191215 GCA_902151455.1 Timema bartmani
CCCCCCCCTCCCTTGCAGAAGCAGATTTACAGTGTAGGCCCACTAGGCACGAGCCTAGGGGCGGCAAATTTTGTTTGACATTATTTTAGTTATAGTATTTTGTTTTTAAATAATTACGATTAAAAATTATTGACTAACATCATCGAAATAGTTCAAGTTAAAGTCAGAACAACAATATTTCTTTTTAATAACTCTACTTTTCAATCGCTTTTTAACTGAGGTCAGTGTGCCCTTCTTCATAATGTTAACTCAAGCGACTGTAGGGCATGTACCTACATGGCTGATTATCTTTCATAGAAATCATTTCTCGAATACTAACTTCTGACCCCACCCTCCCCCTCCAACACCTCTTTCCTCCGAAACTTCCTAAAGCCCTTGACAAAACAATATCCAGGCGGTGTGAGAGGGGAGGAGACGTGCACATATTATAATTGTGCTTAGGGATGCGGAAATTTTAAATCCGCCACTGCCCCCTTTGCATACGTGATTGCTAACTTGAGTGCACACATCAAGAAGGATGAGATTTCATGTTGTTTATTTGAGGTACCTTGGTCCTTGTTTTAATGTGTGGTGCTATTTGTGGAAATGAGTCCGGAAATATGTATTCTGGTTCCAAGCTGTTATCGATGCTCGTTTCTTCTGGTTTGACCTGTAAAATATTATCAGGTTATATGTACATGAGCTATTATCAACGCCCGGTACAAACAAACACTACTATGATCATAGAGGATCCACTGGTTTACAAATATGAATCTCAAAATTAAATCGTTTTACCTTAGAATCCCAAATCTCGAATAAAAATTGTGAACTTAAGAATAAATAAGAATATAACAGAATGATAGAATTTTTTTTTAGTTTACAGGTTATATGTCTATGTACTAATCACACTAATGTATTAGGGATTAGGAAGGTTGAATTTTAGAGGAAGTGTACCCAAATTTGTGTAGTGGGAGAGTGGAAAATCACTTAAGGAAAATAACCCTCAGTACACCCGCCGAGACCAAACTTCGATCTCGCTGTCTTCGGCAGTTTAGTCTATTGAGAGAGTAGCACCATAGATCATTTGGCTACAGAAGCAGGTGAAATAGTAGTTTAAATAATTTTTTTTGTTAAAAACATTCATTATAACATTCATACATTCAGTTAAGTGTTAAATTATTGGTCTGAGGTTTGGTTGTAAAGTTTTTCCTATAATTATGTTAGGTCTGAACCACCAAGGCCGTATTAGGGCTTTAAAATAAATTTCAATTCAAAATTTTGAAAAAAAAAGCCCCAATAAAACAAACCCCATAACTTTAAAGGTAGTTTGGTTTTCAACTAGGCTGGGCCGATTTATCATTAAAAAAATCAATAATTATAAATTTAGTTCCAATTGATTTTATTATTGTGACTGTAATTATAATATTAACTATTTATTGACATTTATTAAAAATAAGTGTATTTTAAGTAACGTTCTGGTTTTTTCACACCATCCCCGCTTATATTAGTACAAGATAATGGTAATTTGAACCCCCCCAAAAATCTACCTGAGGTTCTATCTTGATACTCAAGTCGCAGTCTACGAAAAGAAATTCCTGCAGATCTTCCATATCAATGAGCTAGTGGTAAACATGAATTCATCTTTATTGACAACCTGTAAAATAAAAAAACAGTGTATTAAAGTTATTACAGAAATTATAAAACAATATCATGTCACTAACCAGTCCCCTGAAAATATGTGATAAATAATAATGTTTCGAGATATGTTAGTATTTTAAAAACATTGTTTATTTACCGCGATATTTATGACAGATTAAAACTGTTTAACTCTTCCAAAAAAGTGACATTTTACTAAATGAATACAACTTACGTGAGAAATGTACGGAAATGTCAGTTGTTTTATTATTATCTTTGGCTGGTAGAAGTGATATTAATTTTTATATTTTTAAAGATTATCTTTGTTTAACTTATTTTTTCTATGTTGTAAAAAGATTAAAAAGTAACATAATTTGATAGATGATACCAAAATAATGGTCGACCTTAATCAAATAATTGATTCTAATAATGTAAATGATCGATTAGGTACGATTTAAGGAACAGTCTATCAATGAGTAAAACAGAATCAATGTTGCCAGCCCTATAGTCTCTAGCGATAGTAAATTGACCTAAAATTGATTGTATCTTGATCGTTAGGATACTACTTTCTGACATAATATTGATGAACCCGCCGATTTTCATTAGCAAAATTAGTAATTAAAGTAAAATTTGTTACTTTATAGCATGGCCACAGGATATTACTTTTAGAAAATATCCTAAAATTGGATTGTACAGGTGGTGAAATTATATCATCCAGATCGTACAGCTGGCAACACTGAATAGAATCGCCAACGGAGGGGTTTTCCCGCCAGATCTGGGTTTGTTCAGAGTGGCTCTGGCGGGTAAAATGATCAAACAGCGTCTAGTGGAATTTCTGACTTTTAAAATTATACTTTACCTTTTTTATAGTAGAAAACTCCAAATGGCGCTTCTGCCTTTCGATTCCCTTTACATTGGGTCAAATATTTTTATGCATCTCATTGGGTGAGACAAAAATTACGTTATAGAGGTCCCTTAAATTATTTTCACTAGATTTTAATATTTTTCTTAAGGTGGCCACCTTGGTCAGCGGGAAAATATCACTCGCTTTCAGGCCACACGGATTATAATAAAAGGTCGTTTTCTGAAACTATTTCTATATTTTGTCTAAGCTTATAATACCGTTCACCCCTCACCTACAGCTTAGCTTTGTCATGTCAATAAGAAATAAGAGAAAGAAAACCACGAAACTTCTTATCTCAAGGTAAAGAGGCAAGCTTGCTGCTAGCTCTCAAATATAACTGTTGTGAGCATGTAAACAAAATTACTGTATTTGTTAAAGGGAAGCTAAATCTAAAGCCTTTTTTCATCAAGCCCAATCTCAATGCGCCACAAAAATATTCTTAAGAAGTCGAGTCTAAACTCTCGGTCTAGAAGAACAGAGGCTAGAGAAGAACTACTAGATTCATGGAAAGAAGAATGAAATGCGACATTAAAAAACTCTATGTCGTGGTCCCACATAAACTGATGGTGAGGGCAGCCTTAAGGCTTCTGTTTAACCACTCGACATGGTTAGGGCAGAGATAGCAGTGGCTTGTGGTGACATGCTTAGTGCCCCACCTGAAACACATGTCTTTAAACGTAGAAGACCGAAAGCAGGGCTCATTGTCGCTAACAACCAAAAACGGACTACACGTGTCAAATTTGTGTGTTATCGGTCGTAGAGCTTTGTTATTACTAAGTGGAATAAGCATAACAAATTTCGAAAAATCTTCTAAAATAACCAATATACAAGTGTTACCCAAAGACGAACGAGGAAATGGTTTCACATAGTCCACAAAAACATTTTCAAAAGGGTGTTAGGCCACACCAGCTGAATGAAGCCTAGAATTGGAATTCTGAGCAGGTTTTTCTCTGTGATAGCCCTCATATGGAATCACTTGCCTTTTACATCCCGGTACATGCCGGGCCAAAAAACTCTTTCTACACTTTGTGTTAAGTTTCAAAGATATCCAAGTGCCCATCTACAATGAAGTCATGAAAACATCTAAGTAACATGGGTTTAACAACTGCGGAAACAACAATCTTCCTCAATTTCCATTTACCAACGCCCACAACTAATTGATATTTGAACATGTAGTATGAACCAAAAGCTCCACATTCTCAAGTTTATCTCGTCAAACCAAGGGTCGGTCTTATGATTTTAATGAATAGAAATAAACTATTCTGGATAGAATAGATAACACAGAAAGAATTATCTTCCTTTGGTGCAATATGATCAAGATCCTCAGCCATCCGAGACAGTGTATCCGCAGTAGCATTGAGTCTCCCCGTGATATGGTGATTAGAGAATTAGAATATAGAAAGAGGTCACACCCACCATCCAATCTTTCCTAATTGCTTGGGGTAGCACCACATCCACTCCAAGACCATGTTATCAGTGTATGGTTCAAATTCACGTTGCTCAACATAATCACCAAATTTATCAGCTCCAAACATACACGCAAGGCATTTCTTTTCATATGCTTATACCTCCCTTTGGCCTCAGTGGGCGTAATACTGGAAAAAACCACAGGCTGAACGCCACCCGAGAAACGCTGAGACAATACAGCACCTAGAACGATAGGTGATACTGTTACACGCAGAAGAAAGGGAAGAAAGAGATCTGGCAAGGGGAACAGTAACACCTCAGGGAAGATAAGTTTGCTCTTTAAAGCATCAAAAGCACTGTTCTGTTCAGTACCCCACACAAAGGGAACACCTTTTCTTTTCAACCAATTACGTGGAGCCACTAGCTCATAGAACTTGGGTATAAATCTAGCGTGGCAGGCGCACATACCTATAAAGCGTGTGACCCCTTTCATATTTTTGGGAGAAGGTTAATCGATAATGGGTTCCACCCTCTCGGGGCCAATAATTATATTACCAGCAGAGATAGCATATCCTAAATACTTAATTGAAGACTTCACCCAAGAATCATTTTCTTGATTAAGCACAATCCTAAGCTACGCAAGCGACCAAACCACTGTCTCCGAAGTGCTCTCCGAAATAATTACTTTGGACACAAATGTCATTCAAATAATTGAAGACAAATTTGTATCTCAGATCGGAAAGTACGTGATCAAGCACACGGCTTAGCGCTTGACCCCCACAGAAAACCGTTTCCTAGAATTACGTCATAAGTAAGGCATGGGACAACAAACATCTTCCTTTTCCAAGACATCCCTTTTATCTTCGCAAGCATAATAGTTTGACTTTGCGCAGTCATGAGACTTCCATCACCAATAACAAACTTCTTAAGTACAATATTTTCAAATTTAATTGTATTCTTCCTTTTCTTACAAAGCTCGGTGAAAAAATCTAAATTTAATAAAAGAACCACAGGAACCAGTGTCCAGCAGGGCACACACAAGAATCGAACCAATGAAAAACAAATTACAAGGAAGTGGGAGGAGAGGTGGCTTTCATGAACAACGTGAACCAAGACGACCACCCTGATTGCACGTTACACGTTTTCCGAAGGGCAGTTATTTTAAAAGTGTCCCATTTGACGACACCTATAACATCTTGCAGTCGACATATCACTAGTGATCGAAATCCTCTACTTCAGCTTATTCCTCACAGAAGGCGCAATGAAATATATAGTATATTCACTTCTTGCAACAGGGGCACTAGTGGCAACATAAGGGGATTTATGACCTGGAATATTCACGGGATGAATCTATAAACACTCTTTTTCAACTGACAGGGATGCTTAAATTTTGGAAGTCAGTGAATACAGTACCTAAATATATAGGGTAGATTGAAAAATAAAAAATGCATACGGGTAAGCGGTGAAATACTTTCTATAATAATTTCCACTACATTCTGCTCTGCAAGATGAAGGTGTTACACGAAACCACTAGTGAGATATAGTGACCGTATCTCCAACAACATAGAACAGTGTCGTCGAGTGAGTCACCGAGGTCAGAGGGAAAATCCAAAGAAAGTGTCAAACAGAACTACTAGTGCTATCTGGTGACCGTCATCCGAACCACAGAGAAACCTTTACCAAGTGTGCTATGGGACTCAGCTGCGATAGGGCCAGACGGTTACCTAGGTGGAAGCACGGGAACTTTACTTTAAAAACATTACATTGTGTACAGAAATTTAATATGTAGCATTTATATATCTAGGGAATAGTAAATAACTTTAAGGTAGTACATCTAGAAAACTAGAAAATAAGAGGGTAGTTTTTACTTCTGTCCATTTTAAAATAATTTTAAGATAAGTATTAATCAGAGCAGCCAGTGAGGAGAATGGAAGTCATCCCTCACTGGTGGAACCGATTTATGTAACGATGATTAATTTAAATTAAATTAAATTCGTCAGCGGATCGAAGTTAGATTTTTCTGCTTCCGAGAACCCTTAAGGGTTGGTGAGAGTAACTATTTCTTTTTATGTTTACTTTAAGTTTGTTTCCTGTATATTGGTAACCAAATAAAAATTACTGATGAAAAAAAGCATTGTCTCATTATATCTATCTTATGAGAATCTCACACATCCTACCCTTTTCTCAGCCATAAGAAAAATTCGGGATACAGTCTCCTCATCACTCCTACCCATCCAATTGCCTAAGTATTATTAGGTCTGTTCACTTTCCACTTCATTACTCCCTATTCACGCTTCCTCCCCTCCACTCACCTCCCTTCACCCATATTCAAATATCTTACCCCCTACCCCTCGCTGCTTAACCTCTAGTTCTTACCGCATCTCCTCCATGAACCATTCCACGAGGATGCACATCGATAGCAAAGCATCGATGTTTTAATTTTAAAAACATTTAAGCTCTTAAACTAAGAATATGAATGCTGTTAAATGATTGCTGTGATACGCACAAAATATTATTAAACTAATATAAAAATTACTTCTGGCAGGTAAGATATCGAATGAAAAACATCGATGCCCTTATTAATACAATAACATCGATTAGAAATATTATTACTTTAGGACCATCAATTTTATATAACAAAAGTCGACAATTTTATTTTAAAACCAATTAAAGTGTAGCTAAAGACCGTTTTCAAAGAGGCAGGGTTGACACACATGAGCCCTACAAACATTTTTAGTTGCGATGTTTACACCATAATCATCGATGTTTTTTACATTTATCCAACGATGTATCTAAACAGACACATAATACATGATCTTTCTTTATATACATACTGTATATTGATACGTTAGATAATGATGAAAACATCGATGCAAACATCAGGCAAACATTGAACCTTCAACATAATTTTTTGAAAACATCGATATCCCATTCTTTCCGAAATTGCAAGAAAGTTCTTCACTACTGTCTCAGAATCTAAAAGCGTATCTTTTTATCAAGTTGGAACCAGACAAACACTGACAAATACAAGAAAGTGAAACTGATTTAAAAAAAACAATTAAGATTTACCAATTTGTGTTTTTACAAACAGTGGACTACGGCAAGTATTTTAAAATTGCTTTGCAACCATTAAAAAATTACTTTTTTATTATTTGATTATACAGTGGAACCTGACTAATTCTAAATCGTCTTTAATCCGAATTTTTCGCCTGGTCCCATACATTTTGTATTAAAACTGTAGCCACCTCCGTAATTTACCCAAGAAATTAAGGTCGGTGTACAACAAAGTAATCACAGAATCAACAAAAATAAAAAAAAGGACAAAATTTGCAGAGGAGCCGATAGGACTATAACAAAACAAATGGGCAGTTTGTGGGTCCAATTATTTTCTGTTTCCCCGAAGCCATTCAACAAAATTCTCATATATTAAAAGGGGTTAGAAGACTTCCCCAGCAAAGGAAATTTATGTAACAGCATAAAGAAAGGCGTCAATATCTTTGGTTATTTTATTGATATATAATGATGGCATTAAAATATGGCCCCAAAGGGGAATATAAATATACATAAATATTTTAGAATGAGTTAACAACAATTCAAATATTCGCTATCCATCTCGAAACATCGATTTCTCTAATCGTATAACAACAAAAGTAAAGCATAAAAGTATTAATATCTGGTATTTAAATATGGCACCAAAAGAAAGGATAAATATATAAACATTTTAGAATGAGTTAACAATAATTTAAATATTCTATCCATCTCAAAACATCGATTTCTCTAATCGTGTAACAATAAAGGTAAAGCATTAAAGTATTAATATCTGGTATTTAAATATGGCACAAAAAGAGAAGATAAATATATAAACATTTTAGAATGAGTTAACAATAATTTAAATATTCTATCCATCTCAAAACATCGATTTCTCTAATCGTGTAACAACAAAGGTAAAGCATTAAAGTATTGATATCTGGTATAAAATATTCTCAAGTCAAACAGACTATAAATTTCGCCGTTAAAAAAGGTTTTCCTTTCATTGCCAAATATTTACTGAACACGACCCAGAGGGGGCCTTCGCGTCTACCAAACAACAATAACAATTCTAAGTTCCATTTCAGTGATTGTAAATTTAAAATAAAAGTTTAAGCCGAAATTGAATTTTGAAGTACATTATTCCGAAAGGGAATTTTTTAACTTTTTCTCATTCCGAACACCTATAAGTGTTCCTGGAGGAAGCCCAGACAAGAGTGACGCTCTAAACATCCTAGGCCAATATATACGCTAGTATATTTGCTCAAAGAGGGGAAGAGGGGGAAACCAAAACAAAGGAAAAAACACATCACAAGACGGAGAGAGAAAGAACGACTAGAGGGTAGGGGAATGATGGAGAAGCATCCAGATCAAAAGTTTTCCACAGAACATTGGCGTCTTAGGCGCATACGTCACACCTTTTCCTATCATGCCATGCGACGCCTTGCAGAACAAGCTCCACTCAGTCAGTCTAAGTACACAGTTTATTGTGCGCGGAGGTGCGGGAGGTCCGCTTGGAGACGCGATACCACAACACAGTACAATTGGGCGAAGGTGAGCCAACTCTTGTTTTATATCGTTCTTGTTTAGTTGTGGACTTAGTTTCTTCTTGTAGCTTAATAGCATAAAACGCTACAAAACAATGTTAAAAAATCGTGGTTAGTTCGAATTTTGTTTTGGTTACCTCGAACTTTTCGTAAGTTGTAATGTACTGTGCAGTATTGTTTTCCTACTTCTAGTTGCGGTGCCGTGTTGTTCTCTTTTTGGAAACAGGGGAGGCGACGTTGTAATGCGATCAGTACCCTTCTTCACGCTCCTCCCCCTCCCTCGATCACCCATACGTCTTTGTTTACACGTACAGTTCTGTACTCCGTTAGTCAAGGTCAAACCTCTCGAGTGGTTACTTGCACTGTTCTTAGTGATATTTGATAGGTCGTAGCGATATTATTGTGATGTGCGAGTTTATTTTGTTTTGTTGTTTAGTTTTAGTTGTGTTTAGTACATAATGTACAGTAGTGTGTGTGTGTGTATGTGTGTATGTGTATAGTGATGTCACTGTCCAAGCCACAGTCCTATAAATCATTAACTTTGGCCGAAAAAGTAGCGGTGATAAAGGAAGTGGAAAAGGGAATTCCTTTTAAGAAACTTATTTAATTCGAATTTTTTCCTGGTCCCTTCAAGTTCGAATTAACCAGCTTCCACTGTAGTTTTTTTTTCATCGATGTTTTTATATCGATATCCATCCCTAGTTTGAACTTTGAATCTACAAAAGAAAACATCAATAGTACATTAAAAAATCGATGGTCTCAAAACACCGGTCATTCACCATCGATGGGAAAAACATAAAACATCGAAAGTAAAACATCGACCATCGATGCTTATCCTTACCATTCCAACGCCCACTTTCTCAACAATCAAGATCTTAAATCATCCAAGAATGTCCGGCCAACAACAGCACCCTTTGTTCCACTCCCTCCTCCCCTAAAGAACCACAACTATCAACTCCCTTTCAAAACCTCCAGCACTACGCCCATTCTGTCAGCAAACCTAGACTCCATATCTGCAAGCAGCCGAGATGCCCTGCCAATAACACACGCTACCCTTCCTCCACCCCCACCCCCTTTAAGAATCACAACTAACTCACAACCCACTTCTCAAACAAGGACACCCTGTCAACTCTCAAACAAACGAGAATCAAAGGTTTATAGGGGAAGCCTCTTGAAAGACAGATTGAATACTCTAAACGCTCTTGGGAAATCTTAAAACAGTGCACAATTTCTACACTCAGTTGTAAAGTGGCCAGTTTTTTTGTTGTATATCCTAGCCCTCGACCATTTCATCTATATATTTATTTATTTTCCTCTGTTTATTTTGCTAACTTAATATTATTCTTAAACACTTATATTCATTTGTACATGCAATCTACTTGCAAGTGCCCCTTGATTATAATATCCAAGGACATTTGACAAGTTTATACTTCATTTTACTTATTTCTCCTTCCTCAAGTTTATTTGTAATTATATTTGGCAATTTCATTAAAATGAGGAAACAATACATCCTAATTATATGTTACTGCTATTTAAATAGTTAGGCCTGTTGTGTCTGAATGGGCTTCAGCATCTTTTATCTTGTCTATTTTAGGCCTAATTTAGTATTTACTTATAATTAATAAATTGTTTATCTAAATTTCTTAGTTATAATTAAGTGTGGTGTTCTATGCTAATTTTAGGTAGCCCAAGCCATGATCAAAGCTGTAAGCAATATATCTTCTAAATTTCAAACCACTAACCTTATTTTTAGGCTATTAACTTTTCAAGCTAGTAATTTTCATTCTATTGAAGCCATTGTTGAAATTATACTTCCATGTGCGGTTATTACTATTTTATTTTTATTATATTGTAATGAGGGGGACTGGATTTAACTAGCTCAAAATAGAGATAGGTGGCGTTTTTTTGTAGGTGCAGCAATGGACTTTCAAGTTTCTAAATACATCGAGTATGAAAGGAAGTAAGGAGGTAAGTATTGATCAAATATCAGTCAGTATATTTTTAATCCAAAAAGATACATATTGTATTCTCAACCTTTATTAAAACCAAGATCTAATAATAACCAAGATATTAGTTTACATGAAAGCTAGGCTGAATATCAAAAGTCCTACTTCTTAGTGTATTTGCCGAAATCAATGTCAGAGACGGCACCCACAAAAGGTTCGGTGAGCGCAGCAGCGATGGCTTCGGCTTCAGCTTTAGTGTAGTGAGTGTTGACGGTGTCAGTGATCTCTTTGACGATTTCAATGGGGAGATCAGCGTCATCGATGACTACATCCATGATTTTCCTACAGCCACAAAATGTCATGGTCACTATACATCTTTACTACTAGGGGACATGAGAAGAAGATTGATAGATAGCCGTTAAGTAAACTTATAATATATATTATGTTTAGTGTTTTTTTTAGACAATTAAAAGTCTTTACTTTGTACAAATTAATAAGGCTGTACTATGAATATCATTACTATGTAATTAACACGCAATAATTCCTAAATTCAAAATTGAGACAGTTATAGTCGAAGAATTAAAAACTTTTCAACATCAGCTTTGATGAAAATGTTTCGATTCAACTTATTCTAATTTAACCACAAGTTAGTAAAGTATGTTATTGTTAAGTTAAACGTAAGATTCAATTGAAAATTGATCAAGTCTATTTGCTAATTGATTAGTGATATGGAGAAAATTCTCACCCGGGCTTTTCACCGACTTGGATGCTCTCCAGCTCTCCGTGGAAGACCCCGTCTGTGTCTTGGTAGGTAGTCACAATGACGGTGGCTTCCACGCCGTCAATCTCAACATCAACCTGACCAGAATGAAGAACGTCGCCGTCGGATTTCCTAACCTCGTAGTTGTAGGTCAACTGAAAACAATTATTATCACGTTAGTGAATAAGCAAACGGTCAACACAACAATATTTACAAATGCTAAGGGATCACCTATAAAATAAACACCTTACCACGGAAACTCCGTAAATGACGTCGAAAGTCAAAGTGTGTTTCTCCTTGAGCTCATGATGAACTTCCCCTGAACGTTCCACTTTCTCGATGGTGGTCACATGGCCGTTGTTGATCTCCAAGTCCACAGTTTCATCCTGATGCAAACAAGAACAAAAACTTTCGGTGTGTACGTATTGAATTTCAGTTTTTAATAACCTACACTGAGTATACACCCGACCATATATAAGTGACACCTAGACACTGGAATCGAGCCCAGGATTGTTGGCCTAGTGCTCCAATGCTCTAAAACAAAGGTTCCGGGTTCGATTGGCGTGTCCAGGTGTCATTTTTCAATTTAAAGACTATTCTAGTTAGATGCGGCTATAAGCATGATTAACAACTAGAACAGCCTAGCTGTTTAATCCATCACACACATAACAACTTTGATGTAATGAAATCCATCTACCTAAGTTGAATTCACTAGACATTGTGAAAGGTTTTTAATTACAACAATTTATTCACAACCCTAATGTCTACCCATTTAATATATATTTTACCCGCTTCGGTGGTCGCATGGTCTAACGTGCTAATCTCGTGTTAGACTAGTCCGCGGATGATGGGAAGATCGGGGTTTTAATCTCGGTCGGGTTTACCGAGTTTTTTCCAAAACAGTTATCCATTCTTCCTCCACGGGAATGCGAGTACACTTCGTCTAAATGTAACCATTCTATTATGTACCTAAAACCATTAGAGTAGTTAGTTTATAAGCCGTGATAAGCGTATAAGCCAAACGGGCAGTAAGACACAGTGCTTTACTTCTTTTTCAAGTATGATCTCTGACTCATGCCAGAATTCCTATTTGGCATATTTAATTATAATAATGTTTAGGAGACATTATAATTATGTGTTGGTCACTTAGAGCCTCCACACGAAGCTTCCGACCGGGATAAGGTGTGTAGACGTACCTTAAACTCGAAGACATGGCTGAGTTCGGGGACGGTGGCGTCCAAGGGGGCGTTGTTGGGGTCGAACTTGACGTGACCAAGGAGCTCGTCTGCGTAACCTTCTAGATCGTAGTCTTGATTAGGTGATGGCTCTGGGTCTGGTCCCTGACGTAGTCTGAACACAGTTTCATAGGAAATATTGTCATTGGGTAGTAGATTTGTGAAAGTTTATCCTTGATGGATAAAGAACCCATGGGCCTATGGGGTACAGAACCCCCTCCCGAAATTTCCGAGGTATTTAATACGAATACTATTATGGATCTATATCAAACTTCAAATAACTTATAGAGGCAATCACTTTTTAAAGATTGGTCAGGAAAAAACCACTCCAAATAGTTAATAGAGGCATTTAATTTCCAAAATCTTTCTAGGTCAATATCACTCTAAATGTCTTCTAGTGGCATTCAACTAAAAAAAAAATCAGGGGGTGGTCACTTCAAATAGTATATTCTGTATATGCATATAATTAAAAAAAATCCTGTAGGACCATTCTAAATAACTCCTGAAGGCATCCCATTTTTTGAAAAAATTGCTATGGGAAGATCACTTTAGATAGCTTCTAAAGGCATCTAGTTAAAAAAAAATCAGGCGAATAACTCTCTAAATAAATTCAGCTAGATTTAAAAAAAATCATTCTTAATTTCATGTCATAGTCTTACGACTTTGAAACCCCTTTCCTTCTCCCTGAAAACCCAATTCTCCCAGCACCCATGAAATACTAACTTTAATTTTTAAGTTCAAGTTTAGGCTAACTTTGCTCATATAATTTATCAAATAGTTTTAATAGCTTAAAATACATTTGCAATTTTTAGAACTAACTAATTATAGTTTACAGTTTAGTTAATTAATCAAATTTTTATGATTTAAACATTTTCTAATAATGTATTTTTAAATTGTATTTAAAATTGTGAACACCTTTTAAATAATATAAATTAAATTTAATAATACTTTTAAAACATACACTTCATAATACCAACGTTTTATATCTCACCCCAAACTTTTGTTGGGTCGACATGTTTTTAATAACTTGAATTTATTTTTACTCTTGTTGGTAATATTACGTTTACAACAGGTTTTTGTCTAAGCACTACACTATTGGTGCAGCAACTCACCCCTTGGGGCTGGGCAAAGCAAAGACAAGTGGCGAGGCCAACAGGACGAGAAAGAAAGCTTTCATGGTTGTTTATAGATGTATCTTGTTAACGGACAGACAACTTTGAACTGATACTAATGTTGTGTTCTCGTTGGCTTTTATACTTATCACAGGTCCGGTTTTACTCTCAAAGAAATAATGAAACTGAAGCGAGGAGGGGTATTATTAGTTTTATCAAGACACCCAATGTGAACCACGTGTGTGTTTTTCCAGTTCTGTACAGTGAATAATAGTGGTTGAAGTATTTTTGCAAACTTATTTGATTTTTTTGTTTACTCTGGAATGAGATAAAGGCTAACACAAACTTTGGTGTGGTAAAGAAAAATAGTAAATTTCTGTATTTTTATATACTTTTTAATACATGTAATATAGATATATTTTTATGTGTACTTAATTCTATGGATATTTTCTAAAGTAGCTATCGACCATATTAATATCGGATTCGTTTAAGCTGTGAATAGAACAAATACACACGAGTCGAGTTTAACATTTTAACTCACACATTCCTTAGGTTTTTTTTCCACCAGCGCGTCGTACTAGCCATTCCAGATGTACGTCCATTCTTTAGTTGTTTTCAAAGTTTTTCCTGAATTTTATTGAAGATTTAACAGAGAAACCCCATACATAAAAATAAAGCCCACGACCAGTAAAAAATACCCTTTAAAAACCTGTAACAAACTATCATCTGAAACTGTTTTTATTCTACACGAAAAGGCTGTTGTTACCTTAGTTTACCGTGGGAAATAGAGGGCAGGGAATGCATATCAGTTGGAAATTAACCAAAGTCACAAAAACATGTTCAAAATTCTGTTCTATACATCAAACCTATATTAGTGAAAGCAAAGCTGTAGAACAGCCACATACACGTTTAAAAAATTAAAAGTAGATTAATGACGTTCATTGGACATTGATGTCGATTGTAAAGGTTTATTTATTATTTTAAGTTGCAAAATATTTCCTGAATTTTAACAACTTAGGCTTTCTTCCAGATAACTTTGTGTATATAATTCTCTGGCTTGGGTATTATTGAGTGACGTCACAAGCTCAGCCAATCAGTTGTCTTTCTCCATTTGGGCGCTCACTACCTTATTTTTTCTTTACATTGGTTGAGTTGATACCGCCTTCATCTCGTCCGCAGTTCGCCATCTTGATCTACGAAGGAAAAGCAACCTTTTAGAAGCTCATGCTGGTAAATCATTATCAAGCAAACTACAGATGCTGCTACCACAAAAAATAAAAAACAAATGGATATTTTCATAATTTCATATTTCAATAATGTTAAAATGATTAAAATTTAAAAAAATAGTAAAAACAAATCGTTTGTTGTGAAAGTTTGACTGTCAAAAGTGACCAGTGCTCTAGATTTTGTCTTGGAGATCCTATGGTTTGGCGTATGGATGTATTAAAGTAGATCTAGTAGGTTGTCAGATAAGTCTATTCGTAATTTGATGAGGGTTTAGTTTGGTTGCACATGTGGAGGAAGCATTAGTTGAATCGGCTTTCATACGCGGCAGTGCGGAATACGAGACCCTCTCTTCAGCTTTTTTCTTTTCTAAGTGCTATACCATCATATTATTTAAAATGTTACAAGATGCTATTTTTTAAATACTACTTCTCAACCTATGTGCCACTAATTAAATCTAAAATTGCTGTCGTTCCATGCCTTTAGCCATCATATCTTCAAAAAAAGATACTTATGTTTGACGATGTGGATGTTTCACTCTCAAACCCAAAAAGGGCTGTTTCTAAAGAATCCCCCTCTTATGCCGGGATCACGATCAACTTAACGTAACGTTCACTTAAAGTTAACTTAAAGTTAACTTAACGTATGTGTGATCACGATTCACATAACTTAACGTAACAACTTGAGCCAAACGTCTTCATTCTCGAGTATGATCTGTGATTTGTACTAGTTTTACAGTGATGATCTGTGAATGTTTACAGTTTTCAATCGATATAATAAATATCTATTGCAAAACTTTTTTGATAAATTTAGCTTTCCTATCATAGTTTTATTATTTTGTTTCAATGTCTGATCATTAGAACTTACGCTAAAGAGTAAACATTGGTCATAATACCAACAAATGAGTTACTAAATAGCCCTGTTGACGTCACTCGCGTTATGATTGGCTGGCTAGATCACGTGATACCCTTCAAGTAACGTTCACTTAAAGTAAAAGACCTCCCAGGACATCTCTTACGTTAAGTTAACTACAAGTCAACGTAAAGTTAACTGCATCGTGATCGCCTCCATTTAAGCACACGAGGAGGTTCTTTACGTTAAGTTAACTTTAAGTTGATCGTGATCCCGGCATTAACAATCCCGTTTACGCCACTGATAAAAAGTAAATAAAAATCCATCTAATTTTTTCATTTTCTGTAAAATCTCCAATAAAATTTCCCCGGATTTCACGACACAATTGAACATGTTTGGGAGTTCCCACCTTTGAGCAATATTATTAATGGAATTAAAAACAATTTTTTACCAGGTTTGCAATTATTTTATAAGTAGCCACAATGTTATTGTCTTATTCATCAGATAATATTTCGTAAGAAAATGTCTTATCACCAGATTGAGTATATATTTTTTAACGTACTGTACAATGTTGTAGAAATGCAAAGAAGTGCATTTTTAAAAATAATTATAGATAACTTAACTAACTACGCCACACTTGAAGATGATTTGCTTATAGTGGTCTGTTACTGTGATGCGGGGTTGGTTTTTAGTAAAAAAATATATTCAGTAATGTGGATTACACAGAAATATTCAACCCCTTCACCATTATTTTTAAAAATATAAGCAATATTTTAAACTACACTTTCGCGAGATTGTCATCAAAATCAGCGGAAAAAAATGGCAAATCAAATGACAAAATCATTTTCTTCCCCTTCCCCCCGAATTTCTATTAGATATTTCTTTATAAACTCGTAATTCTATTAATAACGTTAAGACTGTTATCAAGTTGATAATTTATGTTACCTACTTAGGGGGGTAAATCTTTTCAAGGTTGAGGGGGGGAGATAAACTAAGATTTTTATAATGACTTGAGAGTTGACATTTTAACTGTAAATATAAGACTCCATCAGGTTATGCGTAGCACTAATCACTTTAACAAGTATATATATATTATAACGTGTAAAAAAAAATTACGGTGCACCGCACAGACTTTTTTGCTCTTTTACTTAAAAATGGGGACATTTATTCAAAACTTTTAAAATATGTGATACGAAATAATTGACATTGTTTAAGAAACATTCTCCCAAAAAGTATAAATGAAATAATATACACTTTCACAACAACATATTGAGAAAATTTAGGTCTCTGCTCAACAAGGGGCATAATCATCAGTTTTCCAGGACTCAGTTTAAAAATTAGTTTTGCCAACAGTTCATAAACTATTGGTTTTATAAAAATATATTACAAATAAAAGTTAAAAAAAAAATTGTACTACAACTTTATATTGTTTGGTTCGTTCGTATCTCAAATATTTGCGTAGATATGATCAAAGTTGGAGATATCCACTTATGTAAAGTACCCTCTAAGTCATTTTACGGAAAAATGAGATGCACCATTTTGTTTGTTAAACAGTGCCTGGATACGAAATTTTATCAAAATCCTTTTAGCCAATTTTGAGAAAATCAATTTTTTCTTCTTCGAGTTTTAGCCTTCAGTAGACTAACCTTAATTTTAGGATTATATATCCATTTCCAAAAAATTCTCGGAGTAACCTTATGAAAACTCTAGATCCAAGTTTTAGCCCGATCGGTGAAATGGTTTCAGCCTTAGGCCTAGATATATACAGACAGACGCAAAAACTACTTTTTTGATTTCAGGGGGGTCATGAAAGGTCAACATTTATCAAAATTTCAAGTTAGATTTGATTGATGGTCACAATAATTCTCTCTCCAATTATAAACGCCATGATTGAAAATAATGTGTTTTAACTTATTGCACATATTGTACTACGACCTATTTGCTATTTGTTATGCATTATGCATAAATGTATACCAAGCCTAACACATTATCGTTATTAGAAAATATGCGTATAACCCGAACGGTTAGTAAAACCCAATGATAAAAGAAAGAAAAAGAAAGTAAAGTGTTATATTCACTCTTATCAAACCATGGATATCGTTGTTATGAATGACAACATATTAGAGTACTTAGTATTAAATAAATACATTCAAGTAGATAAGAATCAATGCAGGTGTAAAACACATAATTATTAATGACAGTCAATAAAATATACTATGCTTCATAAGGTACTTGAAGTTGGGAATTCTCCCTTCTAGTTCAATATGCAAATACTCATTGAGTGGCTGCGCTAGTTAAGTTATGCAAGTGGGTATAAATACCATGGTTGGAGTGAGGCTAGTTCATCAGTTGGCTACTAGTTTTCCAAAGGTCAACAAACACATCATCAAACAAACATGAAACTGTTTTTTGTTCTTCTGTTGTCAGCAGCTCTGGTCCTAGCCAAGCCAAGCCACAAGAGGTATTATTTTAGTATCATTTAACATACATTATTATAAGTATTAATTAAACTGAAGCGTGAAATATTTCAAAGCTAATCAAATTTTTATTTTATTAAAATATAATTTTAAAAGCATATTGATATTATAAAAAATAACATTTATTCAAAGCTGCCTATTACATTAATATAATTTATAGATTAGTAATTGTCTTCTTTCTTAACATTATAAGCACACAATAACTTTAAAAAGTATTTTTTGAAATCTTATCAAAGTTTTGCTACAAATAAAAGGGTTTTGAAATAGTCTTATGTCACATTAATAAGATAGAACCAACTTCAGTGGTCGCATGATCTAAGGCGTCACTTCCACAATATACTGGACTGTCGATGACGAGGAGATCTGAGTTCAAGTACCGGTCCGGTGAATTGGGAGTAGCTTTACCCAAATGGTTTTTCACTCTCCCTCCACAAAAATGCGTGTAAAATTCCTCAAAAATCAATTTAAATCTACACTAACACATTAGCGTAACTAATACAAAGCCCGAACGGGTGTAAATACGTGGTGACAACAAATAACAAAATATATAGGTTTTAATCATCAACAAATAAACATAGAACCTATACTATTAAGATAATGCTAAGATTAAAAAGAAGTTATTTACTTGAACCTCCATTGATATATATATAAATTAAGCTAATGTATGGAAAGTTTCTATTATAAGAGCTAAAAATACATTTACATAATATAAATAGATAAAATGGATCAGATATATATCTGATCCATTATATCTATTTATATTATGTAAATGTATTTTTAGCTCTTATAATAGAAACTTTCCATACATTAGCTTAATTTTTTAAATTTATAATATAAATTATTGGTAAAATGTTNTGATCCATTTTATCTATTTATATTATGTAAATGTATTTTTAGCTCTTATAATAGAAACTTTCCATACATTAGCTTAATTTTTTAAATTTATAATATAAATTATTGGTAAAATGTTCGGGATACGAATGGCCCAAAGCTACCAAATTGTCGATTATTGATGTGACATGTGTGATTCTTCCCCTCAGCATGCGCCAAGGGCCCGACCCAGAGCCCGGAGATAATGTCCCAAAAATTGACGGCGAGGGCTACTTGGATGAACTCATTCACCAGATTAATTTTGAAGATGAAAGCTCTCCTATGAACATTCCCGTTCCCGGCCACGAGGACTCTTTCGAATCCAACGTAAGGATTAATTGAACGGGAAATTTTATCCTGAGATTTAAAAAAACCACTCTGTCCTTTATAGACGTGTATCATTGATTTGTTGGGAACTTTTTTCCAGGAGAAGATCTATGAGCTGCTAGTAAGTGCTGGGAGTGTGAAGAGTATCGAGGGTGTGAAGCGCACAGGTGATGTTGAGGTTGGTCAAGGTGATGATGGGACCAGTGTTCTTTCGAGCAACCTCCACATCTCCGGAGCTGTGGTAAGAGACATCCTCTAGAATTATTATATCTGCGATATCTACAACTATAGACATGGGTGCCGGATCAATTTTTGGCCAGGGAAAAAATTATATTTATGTCTGGGTCAAGTGAAGTTTAGTAAAAAATATAGAAGAGTACGTGCACATAGCTTGGCACAATGCAGGGATAGAAGGGACATAATATATGTGTAATCGTTGTATTAGTAGGTACTTTGCCTTGTCAAAATTAGTTTTCCAGCTTATCCCAAAAGTAACTTTCTCTTTTAGATCCTGGAACTTAATCTTATTTCCTGGTTTGAGTTCATCTATCACTTGCATTCGTGGTCTTCCTTGTCCCCGTCTCTCTTCCACCATGCCTTTTATGACGTCACTCAATAAAACATTTCTTCTCATAATATTACCCATCCAACGTACGTGATAATAATCGATAAAGAATAGTGATATTACTTTTATCCCTTTACGGGACGATTAAAGAACGCTGCATAAAATATGATTCTGCATTTATATACTAGCAACTTTCAATATAGATTAAATACACAAATACCGTAGGATTTATTAGATTGTAAAAATATTATTGATGGTATGATAGGCTAACTTACATGAACTTGAATTTTAAAAAAATCAAACAAGCGTTTGGTTATTTAAGCCATGTAACTATAGAATACGTCTACATAAGCTAATTCAATGTTATTAGTCATGAACATTATAAACAGATAATTGCAGATTTTTCCTGTTCCTCCTGATTTACCTGTTAGATTACAGGGGCTGGGGGTGGGCAATATACCAATGTTTCCCCCCTAATTCCGATGATTATCATCTATGTAGAGCCTGGAGCAGACGGTCTACCTCTTTTCTATAGTTCACTTCGTGATGTAATGTGTTTGTCACAGCTGACGTACAACTACAGGGTGAAAGAAAAGGATGGTAGAACAGTTGAAGAGGGAAAGTTGAACTCCCATATCGATGGAGTTGAGGCTTCATTTTTGGTCCACATCCACAGTACTGGCCACAACTACGAGGCTAAGCTTGGAGACGTGGAGACCACCACTCTCGGGTAACTGGACATTATCATTAACCACTGATTATATAGTCATTCACAGTCCTTAAATAAACAGTCTCTCTCTAGATCATCGGGCCAAAGATTTACTTTAAAGATTTCAACAAACTATCACCAACTCTGTATTGTTCCTATTCCAGAACCATCGGCGATGTTGAGGTGAGCCATAATGA
Source organism: Timema bartmani (assembly GCA_902151455.1). Classification (NCBI taxonomy): domain Eukaryota; kingdom Metazoa; phylum Arthropoda; class Insecta; order Phasmatodea; family Timematidae; genus Timema; species Timema bartmani. The sequence continues at coordinate 175,290 of CABFWB010000769.1, forward strand.
TCTCGACGATGCTGTAGTGACCATGGTTATCAACTCGGTCAAGAACAACTACAACCTTGATGTGGCTGCTGCTGCCGTTGAAGGACTCACCGGCTACCTTGACTCTTCCATCCATAAAACCGATGTTTCCGACTTTGTAGAGAAATAAATTATGTAGCATAAATAATTTTATTTCAAAATATATGAAAACAAATATATATGCTTTCATTATGAATAAAAAAGTTTAGAATTTTATTAAAATAAGATATTTTATTCAAATAACATTATATTAATGTCACTACACCATTTTAAACAGCCTTTGAAACGTACAATAAATGTTTTGAATATTGTGTTGTGATTAAAGGAGCTCAAATCCTTTTAAAAAAACCAGCTTAAAACATATTAATACATTTTATTCCAGCTCAAAATTAATAAACTGTTTTATCATCTTAACAGATACATATTTTTTAAACATTAAGGCATACGTGTCTCTCTTTATTCTCAAGGTTGCCACACCTACAGTAGGGCCTACAGAAATTAATAGGATGATGACGTAGTGTTATCAGTCAAGAAAAGGCTGCTTGCTACCTCTCGGAGTAAACGAAGTGTACAAGTTTATTTCTTTTATCCCAAGTGATCTGAAATTGTTCCAAATAATATCATTACAGTGAAAAATATTATTTCACTTGTGATCCCATCTACACCATGGTTATTCCCTTCTTTAACACTGTCATAGCTTTTAACACCGCAGCCTCGTTAATTCTTTCACTCGTCATAACATTTTCCCTATTTTCTGCTACTTTATGTTTTCACCATATGGTTACTCAAAACTCCCTCCATCATTCTATTATACTGTTTTCACCCCAGATAATCTCACCACGTTCATTCTGAATGCCATAGATATTTCTTTAAACTCCTTATTTCGCTTTCTTAACCCACATTCAGAACAGCTTCTTATTTCCTTCAAAATCACTCTGCAGTCTTCCTCCTTTTTTAATCTCATTTGCTCCTAACTATAATTTACTACTTTCTTTGCATTCAGATTTTTCTCTTGTACTATCATTAGAACCACCATTAGTACTACTTTGCAAGAAATACTACTTTAGACAATATGAGTTCCATTTACTAAACAAAACCATTTACTAGTATATTGATTTTTAATGTTATCTACACAGGTTTAGTAATTGCACAACATAAAACTCGGTGATGGGTTTTTGTTTATTAGACAATCCCATGCTATCATCTACAGCCTAAACCTAATTTACAAATAAACACGCCAGGTTCGTGTTTCTTAGGGAAACAAACATAGTCACCTCTATTTTTTGATACCATATTTAACAACACTTGTCGTTGGGTATCAATCGACCCTCCACGCCAAAACAAATGTACTGGTCCTTGATTCTATCATACGAGGTCCCTCGCGTCCCTCGCCCGAACTCTTTCCATCGGTGGGAATAAATCCTTCAGCGAGCGAACTAAGCGCTCCCATGGAAGTTTTAGAAAACTCAGGGCGTGCGAACGACTTCATTGAACAGTGACGTTGAGTCTACACACTCTCCCCCCTCATGATCGTCAGCTAAGGGACGCAGGTAGCTCACCTTATACCTGGACGAAGTTCCACGATTACAAAATTTTACATTACTTACATACATATTACACACCTTTGGACCCTTAGTTACTAACATGTATGATAAACTGATTGATCAATATATCTAGATTTTGATATGGACAAAAGCCTATACTATACTTAGATCATATTAAAGACAATGCTTTAGGAAGTAAACATGCAACCATATACATATATAAACAAAAATATTCTATTATGGTAACAAAGATTTGGGAAATGAATTGCTTTTCTGAGTTGATGACTCTATATACTACTCTGTCTCCCACCTTGTACGGTATAGGGTGTCTTTTCTTGTTGTAGTGTTTGCTGCCGCCCCATGGGCTTTCCCCCTCAAGATCTATGGGTTAGATAGAGTTGTAACCCTGTAATACCTTGGAAGATGTGCTCTTGTGACTCTCGTGAAGGGGCTAGCTGGATCCATGTGAGGTTGAAGTCCTACTAACTGTGGTGGACGTTATGAAACGCGATTAGTGCACTTTTCAGTTTTCTGAATTGACTACCATTGTCCGACACTACGTTGCATGGTAATCCAAAGTTCCTAAAAATGTCCTTGTTCAATGCTCTCACTGTGGCGTTGGCTGAGGCCTTCCTAACCGTAATAAGCCACACAAATTAAGGAAACGCGTCTAATGCAAAAATCAGGTGGGTGTAGCCTTCTTTATCTAGTGATAAAAGCCCAAAGAAATTTAAGAAAAGTCTTTCCATCAGGAATTTGGCTTCGTCTAACGTCAGTTCTCGGTATCTCATGTTTTGGCCGGGTCCAAAGAGTTTCGTGGTCTTTCTTGCTTTTGTGTTTCTACGGTATTTTGTCCCCTGTCTACCGTTTCTAGATTCTTTGTTGCGAGTTCTTCCCAGTCTCTTTGAAAATCTTCGCTTTTGTTTTCCCACATAGGGTTGTCTGAATGTGCCCTATCCTCATGGTATTTTAGATGTTTTGAGCACGTAAATACTCTTTTCTTTTGAGAATAAGTGAGCGGTCTGTTATATGTTATGTATTTCTTAAGCTTTTCAAGTTGTTTATTTATTGGGGTATTTCGGAAGAGAGATTAGGTATAAATTATATTTCTACTAGGGAGATTCATGTGTCATTTTCTCGATCTAGCAGTTCTGTTCATTGATGCCTCATGATATCATTTACCGCAACTAGTGGAGCCAGCCTGGATGAGAGTTCAAAGCAATGACACCTTATCACCTCTATAACACTCCTTACTCACAGCAGGTAAGTGTTTTAGTTCCAGTGATCAGACATTGAAACCAAAAAGCCCCAGAATCGTAGCATCTTAGCACGCACGCAATTTAAAAATTGCAAAGACGTTTGAACTACTTCGTTTTCATTTGATGGTTTTAGGTAATATGGTGAGAAGAGAAAATAAAAAGATGACAAAAATAGGAACGTATTAGTGGAATATGTATTATCAACTATAATAATCGATTGCTCAAAATTCAAGCATTTAAATTTGCTTGGTTATGTAATAAATATATGTTTTTGATAAACTTTAGCTAGCTACATTGTGTGTGTGTGTGTGTGTGTGTGTGTGTGTGTGTGTGTGGAGGGGGAGATGAGGGGGCATGTTTATGCCTTCATTTAGACTTTTTAAAATATTAGTAATATTACATTGCTTTATTTTCAATTGTATACCTAATTTAAAAAATACCTATTTCTCTCCATTTTTAAATGTTCTGATATCGTTTCCTGGTCGTAATATACAAACAAATTAATCAAAATATCACTATATAGGAGTCAAACACGAATTCCCTCAGATGTCGTAAGATAGTTGATAAGACTAGTGCCTCACCGCCCTCCAACTCGACCAGAGTAGTTTCCAACCAAGGGATCGCGACCATATTTGGGGTCATGGTGTGCTTCTGGTGTGGTCACAGGACTTTACGAGCTTATAGCCTTATATTTACTTTGTTCATCTATTAGAATGCCTATAGAACGGCGAAAAATCCAAATTAATAGAAATGTAAGCAGTTAAAATGATAAAAAACTGTTTGTGTTCCCTTTGGATACACAGCTCTGACTTAGCTGAATTTAGCAGCCCAGTATTTGGGCGGGCTGTGCTGATACCATACCTTCCAAAATACCCACTGCTTTGAATGATTCTCTTTTGCACCAAATTAGTAACATTCATATAGTTATTATATAATCTGGCTATTTATAGTAAATAAAACAAGTATCGGTGGGCACGCGGGCCTAGCGTCACGCTCATTTGGTTTTTTGGGGACGGGGAGGTCAGGATTCAAATTTATGCTGGGTGTACAGAGGGTGATATTTCCTAAATGGTTTACACTTATCCTTCCAATTAAATAAGGGTATATTTCCTCTAAACTCTACCTATCTAGCAGCTGCAATTGAATTCGGGTAGCTGTGGGTCCAATGAAAAAAATAATTGAGCACTATGATCTAAATGCTTGTAGGCGATCAAGATGTCGTGATGCTGCCAGGGACATTGGGGTCAAACCAGGCGAAAGGTTGGAAACCACTTCTCTAATATATCTTGTTTATAATAATATCCCTACTATTTAAATACAATACAATATGTATAACGTCCCCCCACCCCCTTCGCCAATGTACAGAGATAATTTGTGTCAAGAGGATATATATTTAGCATTACCATCATCATCATCATCAACTGAATCCAGAATGTGGCCGGGTCAGTTTAGTAAAATGACTCCGTCTTCCTCTATCCTTCCACCACTCTTCCTCCTTTAATTTCTTCCATTCTTCTCCTCTCACTTGAACACGTTCCGTTATCTGCTCTTCCCATCTATTTATTGGCCTGCATTGTGGTCTTTTTCCTACATACCTAATTTCCAACATTTTCATTGGCATCCTCTCTTTTTCCATCCTCATTACATGTCCACACAATATAAGTCTTGCTTCCTCTACTGTCTCATGTACTCCCTGTACCCCAACTCTTCCCCAGATAACTTCATTCCTAATCTTGTGTCTTCTCGGGACAGCTAAAATACTCCTCACAAACTTCATTCTCATGGCCTCTAATTTTCTAGTCTATCCTACATTAATTGTCCATGTTTCTGCTGCATATGTGAAAATAGGTACACAGTACGACCTGTACAATACTTCCTTACACTTCAAAGGACTTCTCATTACCAAGCAACTTTAAATGTTTTACACTCATTAGTAAACAATTAATGTAGTTGACGTGTTTATTAAAAATACAATTATTTTTTAAGCTATTAATTATTTTCTCTTATTTTCATATTAGGTACTTAAAAGAAAAAAAATTAAAGCTTTGTGGTTCAAACTTCTTTAAAATATTTGAATTGTGCGCGTGCTAATCAATCTAAGATACTAACGTATTTTGGCTTCAATGTCTGATCAATGGAACTAAAAAGTAGTCAAACCCGTATACGGTATATCTTAGGCCTTAACTTCTAGCAAGTAAAATATGGTGGAATTAAATTTATATTATGTACATGCTTCATATTAAATAAACAAATTCAGGTAGATAAGATTCAAGGCAAATGTAAAACATACAGTTAAAAACGACAGTCAATAAAATATATTATTTTATCTTATACTTCAAAACCAGAATCTAAGATATATTTCAAAACGTAATTCAAGTTGTGATTTTCCCCTCCTAGTTTAAAATGAAACTACTCATTCTGTGGTAGCGCTAGTGAATTGGCGGACGTGAATATAAATAGCATGGTCGTAGAGAGGATAGTTCATCAGTTGCCTACTAGTCTTTCAAAGCTCAACAAACATGAAATTGTTTCTTGTTATTTTGTTGGTGGCACCTCTGGTCGAAGCTAAGCCAAGCCAAAAGAGGTATTACTTTAATATTATTCAACATACATTATTTTAAGTATTAATAATAGAAAAGCATGAAATATTTCGTATATATTCAAATCTAAAATGCTATACGAAGTACTTATACTAGCTAATTTTTGTTAGCACTTCGTATTTATTATCTGTTCAGGTTGTACGAATATATATTTAATGTATAGCATTTTCAGATAAAATTTATTCTAGTGTGGTTTTTAAAAAGGCATTTTTTTTGCCCATGACAATTTTAACCGGGAGAGAACTAGTATCTAGTTCGGTCGCCTGTGTGTGTGTGTGTGTAGACTTTTAGCCACTCAATGGGAACAGAGTGTTGCCCAGAGTACACCTATGGACATTGTCCACACGTCGTACCCGAAATGAGATGATGTTATGACGGTGATTATGAAGGTGTGGAGCCAGGAGTGATCTTAAACCTAACGTAAGCCTGATTAACCAATCCCTGGTGACCGTATGGATAAGTAGCCTTTAGGGAAAAATACCCATGGAACCAGCTGGGAATCGAACCCGGGACGCCTAATTTCGTAGCCAGGTGCATTGACCTCTACACCACAGGGCTGGTTAATGTATTGATTATTGTAATATACATTGATATTATAATAAAAAATTCATTAATGACTATAAACAGTCTATTACAAAATTATTAATAGATTAATAATAATTGTATCCTTTCTTAACATAAATACACAATAACTTTAAAAAGTACTTTTTAAATTATATAAAAATTTGCTAAAGATAAAATAGTATTTAAAAAACCTATGTGACATTAATAAGATAAGGACCCTCTTTGATGGCCATGGGGTCTATGGCGTCACTCTCCCTCCAAGCAAATTCGACTACAATTCCTCCAAATTCAACCCTTCTCATCTATAACACATTAGCTTGATTAGTACATATATGTTCAACCCGAACGGCTGGTAACCAATGAACAAAGAACCTTTAAAAAAAATGTTATTTGCTTAAGCCCTCTTTGATCTAAAAAAAGTTCCTAAACAGTTTTATTTATTAATATTATGGACAAATTATTTGTCGCTCTTATGATCGAAAATTTCCTTACATTAGCTTTAATCTAAACGTATTTGGAATACACATTATCTGGAAGTTGTTCGGGCAGTAGCTTACGGGCTACGAATGGCTCAAGGGCACAAATGGTCTACACCAAACCCTTAACCTCCAGGTTAAAACGCTCATTGAGAGAGCTTGAGTCCTTCAACACGAGGATCGCTACGTGCAGTCCCAAGTGACGGCATCGCTATCCAGCAGACAATTTTAAAAACAGTTCACTTTAAAGATGGTTAAAGATGATTTTAATATAAAACAGACAAAAATTACCTTCTAGTGTTAATAAATCGACTTTCACAAAGCTAGATTCAGTTAGCAGCCCTAACTCCCAAACGAGCCTACTCAGATTGCAAACTACAAAAAAACTTAGAATACAATGGTCCTTTTTTTGTTTTGTTTAAGTGAATTGTCTCTTTGTAAACAATCATCAAAACGAACAATTTGAAAGTGTTGTTATCACTGAGAACTGCAACTAGCACTCCCCAGTGTCCGAGGACTGAACTTGGCTCAAGGAGAGCAGCGAAATTCTAGTAAAGCTGGGTGTCTGTTATATACCTTATCTCTGTCCTAGACTGAGTGTCTGGTGTATGTATACCTTATCTCTGTCCTAGACTGAATGTTTGGTGTATAACGTGTCTGTTCCTTAGAGCTACCAAATTGTCAATTATTGATGTGACATGTGTAATTCCCCCTCCCCCCCCCCCCCCCCCCCCCCNAGCATGCGCCAAGGGCCCGACCCAGAGCCCCATGATAGTGACTTGAAAATTAAAACTGAGGACTTCGTAAATGATCTCCTTGTAGAGATTAATCTAGAAGATGAAGGCTCTCCTATGAACATCCCCGTTCCCGGCTATGAGGACTCTTTCGAATCCAACGTAAGGTTTAATTAAACAAGCAGAATTATCCTGATATTAGAAAAATAAAAAGGTTCTTCAAAAAGACGAATATCATTAATTTGTTGGGAACATTTTTTTCTAGAAGCGGATATATGAAATGAAAGTAAGTGGTGGTGTGAGGACTATCGAGGGTATGAAGTGTGAAGGTAATGTTGAGGTCAGTCAAGGCGGTAGTGGGGTCAATATTCTTTTGAGCAGCCTTAACATCTCTGGAGCTGAGGTAAGAGACATCCTCTGGTATATTATTTCTGCAAAAACAGCTATAGACATACATAAAATAGTTCTATGTCATGGGGGTCGAAGCATTTTTTGGCAAGGGACTAAATTATATTTATGTCTTGTCCAAGTTAAGTAGTGAAAAAAACCCTACGCAAATGAACGTGCACATAATTAGGCACAGCGCAGGAATATAAGAAACATGTTATCTATATTTTACTATCGTTATATTATTATTATTACTAGCCACGTTGCCTTGGCCAAATTGAGTCTTCCATTTTATCCTAAAAGCATCTTCCGTTTTTATAACCTGAAACTTCATCTTCTTTCTCTCCTTGTTCGAGTTCATTCATCATTTTCATTCGTGGACTTCCTGGTCCATTTCCCCCTCTTTAACTCCTATGATTTCACTCAATATATAAACTATTCATCCCGATAATGTGAGCTATCCAACGTACGTGATAATAATCGATAAAAAAATCGCGATATTCCTTATATCCCTTTACGTGCCGAGTTATATTAACAGGATGGCAATGTACCCATGACCCATCACTCCCCTTAATTCCGGTCAAGATGTTTTATATAAAGCCTGGAGCAGACAATATACTTCTGTTCCATAGTTCACTTCATGGAATAATGTGTTTGTCACAGCTGACATTAAATTACGGGTTGAAAGAAAAGGACGGTGGAACAATTTCAGAGGGAACCTTGGACTCCCATATTGACGGAATTGTGGCAAACTTCACTGTCCTAATCGAGACGAATGGCCACAGCTATGAGGCTAAGCTTAGAGACGTTGAGACCACCATTATTGGATAACTGGACAGTCTTTATAGCCACCGTTTGTATAGTTATTTACGATCTTTAGCTAAATAATCTCTTACCCAGTGGCGGATTAAAATTTTTCCCGCTTAGGGGCTACACAGATCTTGCCCCCCCACCCCTTCCCATTGTACCAATAACCTGGAAACCCCTTCATACACCCCCACCCTCAGTCAAAACCCCCATCCAATCAAACCCCCGTCCTGTGTAAACTATAGACTAAACACCATATAGAAAAGTCGTCTATGAATGATAGTGATAACGAATACGGGACTTACGGCATAATATAGCCCTGCATGTAGCTTAGCCATACCCTTGAGTTTGACTGATAGTAATGATCACTAATAACACTCAAACCTTATTTTTAGTTGTTCAGCTGTTCTTCAGCTACCGGCTTTTATTTCAATATTTTTTATTTAATCTGCCATCCTTCTGATTTTACCTGATTTTGACGCCCTGGGCTATAACCCCCTTAGCCCGCCTGTAAACCCGCCCCCTGCTCTCACCAGTTCATTGGACTAAAGAATCATTATTAAGTGTTCAACTAACTACCATCAACACCGTATTATTTCTATTACAGAACCATCACCGATGTTAAGGTGAGCTATAACCATCTCGGCGATGATGTAGTGACCATGATGATAAATTCTGTCGAGAACCACTTCGCGCTTGAGGATGCTTCCGCTGTTGTTGAAGGACTCAATGGTCTCCTTCACTCTTCCGTCAATAAAATCAAGGTTGACGACTACATCGTGGGATGAAATATCTAGCATAAATGATTTGATTTTAAAATATATTAGAACACATATGTATGTTTTCGTTATGAATAATACAATTTAGATGTCTACTATCAAGCGCTGGGTTGAAGTAGCCGGTTTTGGATATAGAGTGTGTTAGGCTAAATATTTATAGTTTAATAAGAATGTTTTTATTATTCTTTATATTATATAAATTATACAAAGGTATCAAAGTTATTCAAGTAGTTTTATGTCCATACAAATATTGTTATAATATATAAATTTATATATAAATATATATTGTAATCACCCTGCCCTAAATTGGGGTGTTTGTTTAAAATAACATTTTAAGGGTTGAAAGCCACAAGTGACAGAACTGGTCTAGTAAGCTTGTTTTGATTAGTTAGTAAACAATAGGACGAAAGAGCTGACAACTCAAAACAATGTGTCAGCATCGTTCTTGACAACCGGGCCTATTTGTAGTAACAGTAGTATAATATATTGTTCTGTTTCAGAGCTATTTGGGCTGACAAAAACATATCTATACTAGGGGGTCGCTCTGCCCGTTTTTGGGGCTACGCGGGATAGAGCACCGGGTCATCGGGTACTTGTGCTGGAGGGCAACCGTCGTGCCCAAGGTACCAGGGTTCGTATCCGTGTAAGACCACCAAGTGCGCCAGTTGGGCTATCGGTTAAGCATTTCTTACCAAACCAGCTCTGCCGCGGGCTCCTAAGTAAAATATTTATATCTTTTTTTGTAAACTTCTTTTAACATCACATTTTGTTGTTGTTAGTATTGCTATAACTAACCCTAAAAACCCAAAGCAGTCTGTGGATTACGAACTCGCACAGATATTTTTCCACCGTCCCTGTCCTTCCCCGCAAGCCATCCTGACACGTTAGGCCCATAGGAAAGGGGGCAACGACAATATACTTTGTAAGATAAAACACACTGAGGTTTGGCCCCTTTTAGTTGGTTGGGGAAGGAGGCCCATTATTTACGATTGGTAGAATAGGAAGCATTTACCGGTAAGCCACACAAGGATGGTATGCTGGTAGAATTCCAAGTAGTGGATCTTTGAAAGTGGTCAAGCGCTTGGGGGTGGGGAGGGGGTCACTCGACACGTGGAACAAAGGATTGATAAAGATCTTTTGGGTAGATGGCACAGTCCCACTAAAGATATTGGTATGTCAGAATAAGTAATCATTTTAACTAAAATAAAACTATTAGAAAAAGTGTGTTTGTTTTTTAATCAACGTTGATAGTAAAGTGATCAAGTGAAGATTATATCAAATTTAACTATATATAATATGAAAATAAATAGTTCTATCCATTCCCCCTCATTACACCCTATCCCTATCTTGAATTAGTTCTATCCAGTCCCCCTCATCACACCCTATCCCTATCTTGAATTAGTTCTATCCAGTCCCCCTCATCACACCCTATCCCTATCTTGAATTAGTTCTATCCAGTCCCCCTCTTCACACCCTATCCCTATCTTGAATTAGTTGCATCCAGTCCACCTCATTACACTCTATCTTGAGCTAGTTATATCCAGTTCACCTAATTACACCCTATCCATATCATGTGTTAGTTCTATCTAATCCACCTCATTACACTATATACCTATCTTGAGCTAGTTATATCCAGTTCACCTAATTACACCCTATCCATATCATGTGTTAGTTCTATCTAATCCACCTAATTACACCCTATCCCTATCTTGAGCTAGTTATATCCAGTTCACCTAAGTATCCATGTCAGTTCCATTCTAATATTAACCTCTCCTCTGCGTCCAGGTCTTCCCACTGGGTTTGCCAGTCAACCTGAACAAGATATTCAGGCTCACCACAAGGGGAGACTATTGGTAGCTTGGTACCGGGACTGGTTCTACCAGGGGTCCGGGCATGAGATCCAGATTCACAAGTTAAAAAAAAACACTATAAGATGAAAAATTACAACAGAAAATATGGACGACAGCAATAAAAAGCCTATCCACACTAAATATCATTTCATGCCCAGCCCACATACGGAGGAACTTACAGGCATTTGCCACAATTATATCGGTGGTTCATTTCAGTCTTGTCCGTTTTGAAGTGTTTGGAAACTTCACTAAGTCTAATATTTTTGTACTGAAACTAAATTTGGCAGACAAAGAGGGCTGGGCAGTAAATAAAATTAAATTTAAATACTTCATTATGGGTGTAACATTTCCGTGTTCAGTTAAGATACGTATTCATTTTTGTACATTGTTTTTCTTATGTAAAAGTGATAACAAAGTTTTTAAAAAATGTACAAACCAAAGTCAAGAATTGATGTAGAAAGAGGAAGGAGGGGGCCATTCTCCTTTTGGAAAGAACTTGTCCCACCCCCCCTTACTGAAATAAATTCCTCTCTTCACCGGAATAAACTTGACCTTCTTTGGATTTATCTAACTTCCCTCTGATATTCTCGAACATGAAGCTGAAATATGACTTTGTATCACCAAATACATTCTAGAAGCACCCAATTTTTTAAAACTTGTTGGGAAAGGTTACTCTAAATAAAAGGCTAGAGGAAGATTATTCAAAATAACTCCCGATCTAAATAGCTTCAAGAGACATTTAATTTTCAAAGATCTTCCAGGCAACGACACTCCAAATAGCTTCTGGAATCAATACAATTTTCAAACATTTTCTGGGGGAAGACTGCTTAAAATATCTTCTATAATAGCCATTTAACTATAAGTGAAGGCCACTCTAAATATCTTCAAGGGGCATTCAAATTTACAATGTTTTATGGAGAAGAACCACTCCAAATAACTTATAGAAGAGTCTAGTTAAGAAAAAAAAAATTCAGATTAAGGCCACTCTAATTATTATCTAGAAATTTGAACGGAGATGGTCGCCAGGCCCTTAAAACCCACCACATTTTTTTCCCCTTACTGCCCTATAGACAAATAAGGTCCCACCGCACCTGAAGTTGAATATTTCAAAAATATGGTGAACCCACGCTTTACCCCTGTTTGAGCACCTGGCGGGTCTGACGTCTCCCAACATAATATGCTAGATTTTAATACCCTAACAATGTCTTGTGATGAAAACAGCATGTGTAACTCATCATTATGTAACCTCCTTACCTTCACAGTATCTTAATCCATTTTGGACCAAATATCTTCCTAAGCATCTTGTATTTAAAAGAGGTACAGTTGTAAATATTTAAATATCAAGTGTGAAACAAATCCCGTTTCTGAAACAGTGACAAACAGACATCTTCAACAGTCAACGAGTGAGACCATTTTTTTTTATAAATAATGTGTAGAGTTAATACTTTCCTATTTTATGCGGGGTTTTACTAAATTATTTACAAATATATTTTACATCTCAGACTAAATATAAAACCTCCAAATTTAAATATGTTATGTCAAATTATTTATAACTTTAATTTGGTAGTCACTACACATTAGTAGCTAATTATTATTGATACTACTAAAGTAACTTTGAAATAATATTTTCACCACTCACCCCCCCCCTAACCCGTAGGCCTACATGTCTGGATGGGTAGTTAGCAGCAAATAATTGTGGGGTTCATTTTGATCTTGTTTATTGAAAAATATTATTAACTCTACGAGTGTATGAATGTGATGAAGGTTTTTAGAACTAGTTGAAAAAGTTTAGAAAAAGGTCTTCGTTCTATCAATTTCCCTACTCAGCAGTTTCACACTCAGACCTATCTTCGGTGTTATAACCCTAACTGGTCACGAACACATGGCCGCCCGGCGCTGTATGATTGTTGTCTAACTCAGACTTCTATGATGGGTTGGGGAATTCTCCTCCGTACTGAACAGGGACTCAATCTGTAGGATATTTCCCTCACAATTTGGTTAAACTTGCTAGCTGAGTATGTAGAGAACACTTCGGACTATCTCCTTAGTAATTGGCATCATTTCCGACGGCCTCCCTTCTCCCGAAAAGGCCTAAAACTCGCTGTTATATACCAAAAAAGGAGGATTGTTTCCCTTAATTTACTAGTTTTGCCAATATCCTATGTTATGGTAATTGGCAAAACAATCTCTGTTTTTGAAAACATGACTTGGTACGAATACGAAACTGCTGACTCAGAACAATTGACAGCATGAGTTATTAGGCTTACGACATCCTTGCAGGCTCTAGATTACCAAAGGCTGTAAGCTACGACAGTACTAATGTTGTATTCTCGATGGTTAAAGCAGATTCTGTTTAACTTTCAAGTTATTGTAAAATGGTATAATGCTGTGACTAAATGATGAAGGGTAATCATGTATTTACTTTTATTTTTTGTGTATTGTTCAAACAATACAGATATCTTTACCCATTTTAATTTCTGACGTAGGTTTATTATTTTATTATCTTCATGCCAGAATGTTGGGAATTAGGTAAACAAAAAAGACCCCAAAATAAACTTAGTACAAGCCCAGAAAAACACTAGACTACACACCTATTGTATAATTATTTTATTTTGTCTGAATTAATGCTATACATTTAAATTTCCTCCACGTTTTTAATTAATTAAAAGATCCAATCGAAATTTTATAATTCCTGCTTCGAGTTGCACATGCTTGTGCACAGGGGCTACTAATTTTTAAATTTTAGCCCTCTGCTGGCTGAAAATGTCGCGCAACTTTAATGAAAAATAAAGAAATTCTTCACACTTTATTCCTAGAGAAGAAGAATATAAGGATAGATTAAAGTTGTTTGGCTTTCTTAAATAAATACAGGAATTTCCACAGCTTTAAAGTTTACCAATTTGAATGTTATATTATCACTTAGAATGACATAGAAACATTCGTTTCAATTTCTTTACACATCCAGACATTTACTTGACTATTAACTTATATTATCAAACATGCTATGTGGTGCGTAAGAAAATACTTCTACAGATATAAAATTAATTATTAATTTACATTGACACCCTATTTGAAGTTTTTAAAAACACATTAAACTCTTTTACTTTACCTATCTATTGTTTGAAAAGAAGGCTGGTATTAAATGATATTTTTTTTAAATTAAGATTTAGTATGACCTGGGCTTGATTCCTTTCTCTAAACTATATACAAGCTGGTCTTAAACACATAGACCCAACTGCACATATAGCTCGTTTGCACCAAAAGTAATACACAATCCCTATACACTTACATCCGGAAAACTATGCTAATACCATTAGATTGTGTTCAAAGTTTAGGCGTACAACGCCGGGAGAACAAAGCTGTTCAAGCATGTGTGTACAACAGGTTGCATAGGAGTTAGGCGCGTGGCACTGCCCATGTAACAATGGCAAGCACTTTCTGTAATGTAATGATGAACCTCAGAACGTATTTCCATTTCTAGATGGACTGGTGTTTTGTTTACTATTAACTGTGGTATGTTCTGCTGCCGTGCTCCAAGATGTCGAGGTGTAGTACATGCGGCAGTGGACCTAAAATCATAAGACCTATAGTCACAACTCCTAAACTAAATTTCTTAACTTCATAACACCTAACTTTATAAGACCTAAATTCACAAGACCTAATTTGATAGCTCCTAACTTTATTAGACCTAAAAGAACTGGACCTAAAATTCATTTTTCATAAATTACTTTAAAATATCCTCAACTGTTCAAACAGGCAGTGGACCTAAAGGCACAAGACCTAATTTTATAAGACCTAATTTCACAAGAACTAACTTCACTGGACCTAATTTTATAAAACCTAACCCCACAAGACCTTATCTCACAAGCCAACAAGCACAAGACCTAAATTCATAATACCTAAATTTATATGGCATGCCAGCCTAAGTCATAAAACAACATTCTTTTTAACACAATGATAGGAACACAGACAAAGGCGTTAGTCTTGTCTTGTCTAGTCTTCTGAGGAATGGGAGGTCGTAGTTTAAATCCTGCTGGGTGTATCGCTCTCGTCATATAAAACATACCTTTAGAGATAAAGTGGTTTTAATAAACACGGCCAAAACGCTGGAATGTGGAATAATGGCAAGCTCATCTAAACTAGTTTGTCACTGACAAGGAAGTTGGGATTAGAATCTCGGCCGAGCGTACCGAGGTATTTTTCCTAGAGGATTCCTCACTCTCTTTTCAAGCAAATGTGGGAACATTTCCTCTACATTCTTCTTTCCTTGGTCACTTTAAAATAGTGAAATTAAACGCGGATAGTTCGAACGAGAAGTAAGATAAAAATCTCTGACAGGCAGGATTGCCTTAATGTTAATAATCTCGACTGACGTGGACAGCTTTTATTTAGGAATTTTTTTAATTATTATTATCATCATCATCATCATCATCATCATCATTATTATTATTATTATTATTATTATTATTATTATTATTATTATTATTATTATTATTATTTAGCACCACGTCTTACTACCCGCTCAGTTTATACGCTATTTAGGAAGTTAATGTTCGTCTATCCTTTTCAGGTATGCTAGGAGTGTTTTCCCACTTATTTGTGTACTCATTCTCTCTTCACGTATTTCACCGTATTTAAAATAAAAAGATATTAAAAATGTATTGTATGGACATAATTATTATCAACTAAAATAAAATTTGACTGTGCAATAATCGTGGCCCAAATTTTTATGTCACCCGTATCACGTATTTACTAGCACGCTCGGGCCATCCACATTTTTTCCCCCATAGTGATGTAAGAAAAAGAAATGTACAATTTAGAGGATATGTACTCATTTATTAAAACTCAGCCTCACTTGACTGGAATTTGAACCAGGTCTCGCCATCATCAAAAATTCAGTCTATTCTC
>CABFWB010000769.1:193254-228109 GCA_902151455.1 Timema bartmani
AATTTTGTTTTACATGTCTTTCTTTACAATTTTATAAAGGAGCTACAACTTAGCTTTGTTCGAGAATATTCAGTTCATCTTGACGAATATGAAGCATACAGTTATTCTAAGCACCGCAGGATTGTTTACGATAACTGCATTATTGATAAGGTCGTAATATAGCAATGAAAATGTGGGTAATAAACCTATTTATAAAAAAATAATGTTGCATCATACTACCCAGCTGAAATATTGACACTTTTGCATCACTAAGGTAGAAATGAAGAAGGTATAATGTAGAGTAATTATCACTGTATTTGCATGGAGGTGGAGTGGAAAACCATAAAGGAAAATACACCTCAGTACACATAGGTCATATGCCAGAACGAGCTGGGTTTTGAAAGTAAATATTCAACTCCAAGAAATGACTTAAGGACTAGGGATAGAGTGAAAACCTCACTTCCGAGAATTGAATATTGTGAAGCCACGCTTACACGAGGCCAGTTGATGGCAGGTTAGACTGGCGTCAATTTTCGAATCTGCCTGACAAATGGCCTCGTGTATACGCGGCTAAAGCAAAGAATGAGTGAGGAAAATTTTGCTTGGGACTGCATTCCTGTTTAATTTTTCCTATCTAATCCTTTTCTTGGTAATGAGTATTCACTCACACTTCTCACCTACTCATTTTTGTTCTTGTATACCGCCTATAGCCAGGAATATCTCCTCAGCTTCTGACACTGTAAAACCAGATCGAGACTAAAACTTTTTTCGGGGGGATGGGGAAGGAGGAGGAAAACTCGCTAAGGAGTCAGTATCATCTGGCTTACCGGTGACGAAGATTTGGGTTTGAGACCCGGCTGGAATCACCCACTTTACTGGAAAGAATTTTTTATCCTTATTCCAGGCATATGCTGGTATACTTCCTCTTGAATTACCACCTTATAATTAAATAGGGAGCTTCAGATACTTCTGAGGGGAATTTTTTATTAAAATGGTGGACGTCGACGCCGCCCCCTCCCCTGGTGTTGCGACGCCCCCAACACCGACGCCACCACCCCACCTCTTCGTCCCTTATTAATTGCATTGATTAATTAACTACTCTAATTAATCGCTTTGGAAAATTCAAAATGGCCACCAAAATACCTTAAAACGTTATGTAGAAATCCAAGATGGTCACCAAAAATCCTTACAACTTTATATGAAAATCCAAAAGGACCACCCTATTACTTTACAACGTAATGTGGAAATTCGAGATGGCCGCCACCAAAATCAAAGATCGCCACCCCTATAACTTATAAGCAGAGGTGGATCCAGAACCCTAAAGCCCATCAACGCGACCTTATGATGACAAATTCCGTACGTCCAGCAACGAATTTACATTTTTTCTCCAGGCAAATGCTGATGCACTTGACATATTCTGAATACCTCCTCTACACCACATCCTCAACACCCTAACCACATAGCGGTTAATTACCCACGTTTCCTTATAAGGTTATGACATTTCTTTCCTTTGACTTACCTTTCTCTCCCTCACACCCATTTTTGCTGCAAAATTCCCTTTTTGATACTATTAACAATATTTTTGACAGGTTTTGCCTCCTGAGCCCTAGAAACCACAACGGTGAGTTACCCTTGACGCTCTAACCCCCCCTCCAAAACGACGTCCCGACACCCCAACACCCGGACCCCATAACGGTAATTTACCCTCAACGTCTGGACGCCCCACGAACACAACACCCCGGCACTCCCAACAACTTGAACCCATAGCTGTAAATCCCTGGCACCTTGTTGCTCCTAGAAACTCGAGCCCATATCAATAACTTCTCATCCTGACCCCCTCTCTCCCAACCAGAGCAGGTATTGACAGGCTTTCCACCACCTTTCCTCTAACCCCTTGCTCCATACCCTACATTCTCTAATTTGCACGACAATTTAGAGATAGCAGCATGGGATTAAAAATAGAACTAAAATCTTATTAAAATATAATTAAAGTTATATTTAACCTTATAGTGTGATGTGGAAAATCAAAATGGCTCCCTACCCCACCCCCTCCTTGTACTCAGCCTATGCAGGTCCCAATATGCACCCTCAAACCCAGGTTCTATAGCCCTCAAGGCAAGGTAATTGGTTCTAAAATCTAGGAGGTGATGGATTATGTTAATGTTGTTTATTTGATGGTCACGATGGGACTGAATATTTTTGATGAGATGGAAGTTATAATTTATAACACTTAGCCTTATAAGACCTAACGGCACAAGACCTAATGGCACAAGACCTAAATGCTATAAGAACTAGACCCCATAAGACCTAATTTTATAAGAACTAACTTCATAGCACCTAATTTTATGGCTCCTAACTTTACTAGACCTAAAAGCACTGGACCTAAAAGCACTGGACCTAAAATTTATTTTTCATAGATTACTTTAAAATATCTTTAAATGTTCAAACAGGCAGTGGACCTAAAGGCACAAGACCTAATTTTATAAGACCTAGAGTCATAGCTCCTAAACTTTAGGTTTTGTGAAATTAGGTCCACTGCATGTCTTCCGAGGCGTGTTGTGCCACGCGCCTAGCTCCTATGCAACCTGTTGTACACGCATGCTTGAATAGCTTTGATCTCCAGGCGCTGTACGCTGAAACTTTGAACACAATCAAAGGTATTAGCATAGTTTTCCGGATATAGGTGTATAGGGATTTTCTATTATTTTTTTGTTCAAATAAACGATTTTTGCAGTTTGGGCTATGAGTTTCCTAAACCCCTGTATATTTAATACTGTAAAATAGCTTTTGTGTAATAATTTGTTTAGCCCTGTTTATTTTGATATACTACTTTATTAATATTGGTTTTGGATTTGTTGTTTGTTCTTTGGACATTTCCCGCTGTTTTGGAGTTGAAGGGTAGGGGTAAGGAAGGTAGTTTGTCTTTGGAGAGTGTAGCTCAATTCAGCCCTTTTTTAGTCAGTTCACATAGGGTGTCTGCCATAATGTGTGCACTAATTGCTGAACAAATCGTTGTTAGCGTGTGAATTGGGTGTTACAGGCCTTAAAGTGGCCTCCTTTATAAAGAAACCGCAAGCGTTGGAGAGATGCCGCTGAGTTAGCTCCCTTGTTTACCATCCCTTCTTACTCTGACACAGAAACCCACAAGGTAGGCCTCTGTGGTCGGCGAACTTCAAATTGAACGAGGTAAGCTACTCGCAATTTAATATCGAATAAAGTCCACTTTCCTTGCTTTCGCTGGTTATTTTAGTATTTGTTGACTGGAACGAACATTAAATGATTTTATAACATTTAATAGGACCTATTTATCTTTTATTGTAATATTGTCATTTAAATATATACAGGCTCGATGTGTACAATGTGTGTTAATTAGGTGGCCATAGAAAATGATATTGAAATGGAATTTTACAAGCTTAGTGAAAATAATTAAGTACGCTATAATTTACATTACTTGCTTTTTAATTTTTTACTAAACCTACACTATTTTATTTATTTAAAAAATTGGATTTTCCACTAGAGCTATTGACAAAATTAATCGATCTATCACATTTGATACAATAAAATAATGTTATATGCAATTTAAGAGGTACTTAAATGTGGATGACCTACATGTAGTGTAAGATGAGTGGCACCAAAAATTATATAGGTACTTGAAGTTTTAATACATTTTTGTTCCTCGTGTAATCTCTGCTGAAAAGACTACGCTAATCAAGTGGTACAAGAGGGTATAACCATTAGCGCTGACTTGTTAAAAACATTGGGGGTGTGCTCTATAAAAAGGGGGTGGGGTGGTATAATATTTGCACATTTTCAAGCACCGTATTTTTAAAAAAATTGCCAAAATTAAGGTGCAATTTGTTAGTCTCAATGTACCGTATGCTTAATAAAATTAAAATAAATCCAATAAAATAAAACAAAAATGCACAACACAAAAATAAAACTTACTATACGAGTACTGCCACTAACCAAACTATAATAGAAACATGTTGACAAATGCCAGGCTGTCGGTTCACGAGTGACGAGTGCTACCAACTTAATCACACTTGCTTACATATCAGATGGCAGCACCTGCCACTGTTACGCTAGAAAACTCTGATCGCATCTCAACCAAGATAGAACTAGCGCTGTAATGTTAAGGTTTAAAAAAGTTTGAAATATTGGGGGTGCTGAGCACCCTTAAAATATTTTGGGGTGTGCTTAGTATGCAAAGCACCCCCGCAGTTGACGCCTATGGGTATAATACTATGGTAGGTGTGAGGATAGTTCATCATTTGGCCACCAGCCTTCTATAGATCAACAAACAAATCAACAAACAAACATGAAGCTGTTTATTGTTGTTCTGTTGTCAGAACTTCTGGTCCTAGCCAAGCCAAGCAAAAAGTGGTATTACTTTATTATTATTATTATTATTATTATTATTATCATTATTATTATTATTATTATTATTATTATAAAATATCTCTATTTTTAAAGCCCCCCCCCCTCCCAGTTAGCAATTCCGATTACACCACTGATAAAAAGTTAATAAAAATGTGTCTCATTTTTTCATATTCTGTAAAATCTCCTATGAAATCTTTCAATGTATTGTGTCTCACTTGAACATGTTTGTGAAATCTCAACTTTGAGCTATATTATCAATTGAATTGAAAACAGTATTTTTATTACAAGGATGGCAATTAGTTCTCAAGTAACCACAAAGCCACATTGACATTGTCTCATTTAGCAGATAATGTTTTGTAAGGAATACGTATTTTTTAATGAACTGTACAAGGTTGCAAAAGTGCATAGAAGTGCATTTTTAAAATAATAATTAGAGATAACTTAGATAACTAAGCTACACTTGAAGATGATTTGCTGATAGTGGTCTTTGCCTGCGATGTGGGGTTGTTTTCAGCGATACTTTTGGTTTTTAGTTTAAAAAAAGAATTTATATTCCTTGCTGTGGGCTCCACAAAAGTATGCCATAACTATGAAAATTCTGTTGGATTTTCGAGGTGCAGAGTGTTTCTTTTATTAGACATTTTTTATTAAACATAGAAATGAAAATTAAATAATTATAATTGTTCATATGGTATTTTCTATGGTGATTTATAAGAAATAGCCACCACATTTTTTCCCCCAATTACTATGATTAAAAAATTAATGGTGTTTTTCCTAATATGAGGGTGAGATGTGTCTTCTTTTATGGTTTTTACTAGGCTGAATCCATCGAAAAGATCAGAAGTTGTATAAGAGCCACAAAAAGTGCAATTTTAGGGTAGAACGAATTAAATACTCTCAATTTTATGGAGGTAAACATTATAACAATTCTATTGAAAAGGTCAGAAATTGTATTGACGCAAATGGAGGTGTAATTTTTTGTAAAAACAAATAATTGTTCTCAATTTGATAGGGAAAAATAAAATAGCAATTCAATTAATAAAACAAAAGCAAATTTTCGAGATGCATCGATTCAATAAAATGTCTCAGAAGGCTCTTTGAGACGTGAGAAAGGTGTGGCGAGTCATTACAACCCCACTCTAGGCATTTTTTGGGAGAAACTAGCAAAATTTAACTTTGCTACCGACAAAATATTGCTTGCTGGGCTTTACAACGACATTGGTCGGGTATTTCTGATACGTGCAGTTTATTAGACCCTCTAATCAACAGCGAAGAGAAAACTCTCGTTAGTAGTTTCCTATTCCAGAGCTAAGAGATAACCAAAATATTGAAATCAGTCTCGTTTGACCACGTAGAAAGGGGTCTTGTGATTTATTCTAATTGTTTTAGGTTAAATATAAATCATTGGTAACATAAACGTACAGTAGTTTGAGCGCATTCAAATTTAAATATATATTTTTTTAATTTTGTAAACGCTGACTTGTTGATAAAGATTAGGGAAAATATTGAGCCCGGGAAAACTGCACCTTCCCATAAAAAAGGGTAAATTGCGCCCTCCTATCAAGCATCACACCATTAGGTGGTAAAAGTGTGCCCTACACACTGTTTTACACACTTACAAAACAAATACGCCAAAGGACCTAACAAAGTGTTTGAAGATTCTAGCCTAGATTCAAAAAATGGAGTAAAAGGTCATCAATAATTAGTTTGGTAACTTCAATTTATACGTTCACATCAAATGTTTACAGATACACACTAATCTTTTATTAATTGAAAAATCCTACCTAACATAACCTAACCTAACTTAACCTAACCTAAGCTAACCTAACATAACATAATAAAATTATAAATGTAATGTTTCACTTTTATTTTAAAACATATATTCAATTGAAGTTGGTCATTATAGAACAAAGGAAATTCTTAATAACAAACATGTATAGCTAACAAAAGTAATTTTAAACATTAACAGTGAGGCTAATTCACGTCTTCTGTGTGTACTGGCGTTTGATTGTCTAAAGCTGGCATAAAAAACTTACAGCCCTACCCATGGTTTTGTGTTTCCCGCAATTTTTATGGTGGACAATGTGACGCGTTTCCTATTTTTATAAACGTCTAGAAATTACAACAGTTTTGAATGTGATATTTTGGGGATTGGGCATCATTTGGAGATAAATGACATGTGAGGTTGGTATAGGCCTACCAAATCTATACCCTTTTTTCAACATGGACCAGTTGATAAAAAATTGCTGAATTCGCACACCCATTATGTTTTGTTTGACAACACAAACCTTTGTGAACATTATCTTTTATCATATGGAATGAAACCAAACACCCGAGAGATTAAAAAAAATGACTTGGGCATAAGATTTAAACCATTGTTGCAACGTTAACACTGTTATTAAATCCACCATGATATGTGCATTCGTACACTTGTCAACATAAAGCCCTCCCAGGTGAAAGGGGGCCGCGTTACTTGATAGCTCACAGTCTTAATTGATTACTCATATGTAGCTGACGAGTTTCACAAGTCCATCACAGACTCTGCCATAAAAAATGAGTGAAAAATAGCCCTAGGTGTTGGATGACTCCTGGATAACTCAGTGGTAAGAGTTTTGGTGTTAAAAAACATAGGTCTTGGGTTCGATTCTCACATCCACGTCTAAGCTTTTAATCTAAAGAATATGATCCATGTATGTGGCTATAATATTAATTAACAACTATATTATAATAGCTCAGCTATTTAATCTATCATTATCACCATTGTTACAAATGAATTTCAATTTTTTGTTTAATATATAGGGCTGGTCTTTTTGTTTAAAATATGGTACTTACTTTTTTATTTTTGTAATAATTAATATTAAATCGGAATTATTTTTTATTTAAGATCATGACAAGACCGTATAAAAAAAATACTGTAATGGAGCTCCCTCAGTATTTTTTATGTTCAATATGGTCTTTATGGTCGAACGAGTTTGTCAAGCCTGCTCTAGAGCTTCTCCTCGCATTATCACCGGTTGATACAAGGTCCGTCTATTCTCAAGTCCACAGATAACATATAAGAAGGTACAGTTAAATCAACTTAAGTATTTCTACTATTCTCTATGTTGTATCTATTATAAACGCCAATATTTAAAATAATGTGTTTCAACATCCTATGCACTATGTGTGATTCACTACTCACGATTATTTATGCGTTAAACATGAATGTAAGTCCAGCTTAGCACATTATTGTAATTAGTAAATACGCGTATAAGCCGAACGGGAATTAAGACCAGGTGCTTAAAAACAATAAATGTGTAATACTCACCCTTATCAAACCCATTATGTCTATGTTCTGAATAACATTTTCAATGAATCGAGAACTGATTCAACTGAGCTGTGTTGAAACGTACATTTTTGAACATAAAAAGGGTAGTACGTTGATCACATGGTCTATTTTCGATCCAAGCCAAAATATAAAAAGGTGTGATTGGTAAAAAAAAAAAATCTGGAGGAAACAAGAGCAAACGGCATTGGGCTCTGGATTTGAAACCAGACATACCCAGGGACGGATTTCCCATCAGGCCGCCTAGGCCTAGAGCGACACTATTCAGGGTGCGGCATGGCATGGCATCAAATTTTTACAATTGTATTAATTATATTTCATATTTTAACATTTTATTTACCACATGGAAGCGTATCGTCCTCGGGTCGTTCCCTTACAACAATGCTATTGTGCATCATCCTTCAACTTACGCTGCTATAGGAATTAATTAGTTGTTCCTTCATTTATATAAGAAATGCTTTCAGAGCAGATATCGTCAACATTAACTGGTGTTAATTTATGTAACAGTGACAATAACATACCTCTAGCTCTATATCCCAATGATGACGTAAAATGTACGATCTCAATAGGAGTAAGATCAGAAAATGCAGCTGCCAATCATTAGGGACGTATTTTTCACACCTTGTAAGGACCCAGGCATGTGACGGGAAATTACGAGATTATGTGGCAGTCCACGGTGTTGAACAAAACTTGGACGTAGACTTTAATGCTTCTAAGTGCAATTACCCTTATAAAGAAGACATATTACAAGGCATATCAATAATGGGTGAGGACAGGTTATCGGGCATGACACTGCTGAACATTGATGGAAAGATGCTGATGGATATGGATTTCAACGGCATTATCAATGCCTTTGATCAACGAAAGGCAAGAAAGAATTCCTTCCCAAAATAGGAAGTGACAGCAAACTTACAAGTGATGAAGTGAGCTAAATTCATATTTAATATTAACATCTGTAAATTCTAGCATTTTCATAAGAAGTTAATTAAATGAGTACGTATTGTTATAACTTAATGTATATTGTTTAGTAGCATACATTTTGCTATGCATAACATATTCAATATTTAAAAATATTTAAAGCTCGTAGTTATTTTTTTACTAAATTTTTCAGGCTCTGCCTGTTAACCTGTAATTTCTTACGCTCATTTGTTTGTACATTAAAATTTATTATAGTGGAATGGTAGGATATACAATTGTGCATGGTTATTGGTTATATACATGTATAATTTAATAATTCCATTTAAAACCAAACTATGATAAAAAAAAACTTAAAATGATACATAGAAGTGTATCGCCCTCCTTCAAGAAAGGTGGAAGGGTGGAGAAGGGGAGAAGGCATTTCGTTGTGGGCTTACAGGTGGCAAGGGTGGAGAAGGGGAGAAGGCATTTAGTCGTGGGCTTACAGGTGGCAAGGGTGGAGAAGAGGAGAAGGCATTTAGTCGTGGGCTTACAGTTGGCAAGGGTGGAGAAGGGGGGAAGGCATTTCGTTGTGGGCTTACAGGCGGCAAGGGTGGAGAAGGGGAGGCATTTCGTCGTGGGCTTACAGGCGGCAAGGGTGGAGAAGGGGAAGCATTTCGTCGTGGGCTTACAGGTGGCAAGGTTGTAAGTTCGTCCCAGGACATACCTTCTTTGAAGGAGTCAAGTTCAGAAAAGTGGAATTAACTCTGCAATTAAACTAATTACTAATATTGTATGAATGCGTCTGTGGTATAGTGGTCAGGGCAGTTGGTTACATAACCACAGGTCCCGGGTTCAATCCTTGGCGTTTCCAAAATTTATTTGTGAAACAGTGGGACTTGAACGGGATCAGACTCAAATTAGTGAGGACAAATGAAGAGCTACTTTGAACAAAGTAGACGCTCGGGTTTATAAAACTGAAAATAACGGCTGGAGGGATCGGAGTGCTGACGACATGACACCCTTTATCAGTACATGATAGAACTATCATTACTAATGGTGGTGGCCGCTTGTTCAGAATAGCTCGCTCATAGGCTCACCTCATGGAGATTTTTTAAATTATTATCGTATTTATTTGATTGTGACCAACGCCATATTGCCTCGTATTAATTAAATACACTCAAGTAGATAAGATTAAATGCAAATATAAAATCTAAAGTTAAAAATAATGGTCAATAAAATGTAATGTTTTATCTTATACTTCAAAAATACTTGAAGTTGGGATTGTTCCCTTCTAGTTTAATATGAAACCACTCATTTAGTGGCTGCGCTAGTGAAGTGATGAAAGTGGGTATAAATAACATGGTCGGAGTGAGGCTAGTTCATCAGTTGGCTACTAGTCTTCTAGAGATCAACAAACAAATCAACCCAGCAAACATGAAGCTGTTTCTCGTTCTTCTGTTGGCAGCACCTCTGGTCCTAGCCAAGCCAAGCCAAAAAAAGTATTACTTTAGTATTATTCAACATACATTCTTATAAGTATTAAATATATTGAGGCGTGAAATATTTCGTAGATCGTCAAATCCAAACTGCTATACTAGTAATTGTCTAGCTATTTATTTAATGTATAGTTTTATCAGTTAAAATTATTTTAAAATATCATAATTTAAAAAGTGTATGGAATATATTATACTTTGATATTTTTATAAATAACGTGAATTCTAAAGAGCCCTATTATAATAACATGATAAAAATGATAATTTTTTTCTTTGGAAATATTATAAATACACAATAACTTTAAAGAATATTTTTTAAGTTTTATCAAAGTCTTCCTACAAACAAAAAGGACTGTTTTAAAATAGTCCAACGTAACATTAATAAGATATTATCCATTTAAATGGACACATGGCCTAAGGCGTCACACTTGCGATATAATTTACTGCCGACGACGGGGATATATGGGTTCAAATCCCATTTGGATATAATAAGGGTGACTTTAAAAAAATAGTTTTTCACTTTCCTTACACTCAAATATGGTTACAATTGCTCTGAACTCAACCATTTCATCTATAATATATTAGTGTTATTTGTTTACCCAAAACTGTAGTAAGCTGCAATAATAAAAAAAGAAAATCTAGTTTTAAATAATATTGAAATAATGCTAAACTTACCCAAAAAAATCTGTGCCCCTTTAGTTGAAATGTTTATGCATATTTATGTATGTTTCTGATCCATTATAATGAACTATACTATGGAAATTTATTTGTGTTTCTTATAATAGAAAGCTCGTGTGTTTAACTTTAAATTTGTTGAAATATAAATTATTGGAGAACTGTTCGTGCAATAATTTGTAGGCTACGAATGACCCAAGGACTACCAAATTTTCAACTATTGGTGTTACATGTGTGATTCTTCTCCTCAGCATACGCCAAGGGTCAAATACAGAGTCCAAGGATGACGATCCTGACGAATCGGGAGTAACAATAAATGGTTTGAGCTACATATACGAAATCGTTAGCCAGCTTGATTTAAAAGATGGAGAATCTTCTATTAACATACACGCTCCCGACTACGAGAACTCTGTCGAGTCAGACGTAAGTTTTAATTTAACGAGCAGTTTTATCGTGAGATTTAAAAACAACATTAGGTTCTTTAGGAATGTGTGTCATTGATTTGTTGGGAACCTCTTTTCTAGAATGACACCTATGATATTCTGGTGAGTAATGGAAGACTGAGGAGTATCAAGGGCGTGGAGTGCGCAGGTGATGTTGCGGTTGTTGCAGGTGATGACGGGGACAGTGTTATTCTGAGCAACCTCACCATTTCCGAAGCTGTGGTAAGACACATCCTCTGGAATATTATTTATGTGAAATCAACAGCCATAGACATATATAGGATAGTTCTATATCATGCGTGCCAGAACATTATTTTGGACGGGGAGGAAGGGGGGGGGACAATTATGTTTATGTCTATATCAAGTTAGGTTGAGTAGAAAACACATAAGGGTACTTAGATATAGCTTGGCACATCGTCGGAATGAAAGGAAGATATTATCTATATTTTATTATCGATATATTAGTATTAGGTAGTTTGCTATATCCAAATTGAGTTTTTTGGATTATCCTAAAAGCAGCTTCCCTTTTTATATCCTGAAACTTAATCTTCTTTCCTTGTTTGTGTCCATCCATCAGTTTCATTCGAAGACCTCCTGTTCCGTTTACCTCTCTTTACCTCCTATGATTTCACTCAATATATATACTATTTATCCCGATAGTATGAGCTATCCAACGTACGTGATAATAATCGATAAAAAAAATCGTGATATTCCTTATATCCCTTTACGTTCCGAGCTATATTAACGTCACCTACAATTTGATTCTACATTAATTTTATTTACCAGCAACTTTATTAAAGAGCTTCAAAATATATACAGAGTGTAAACAAACATTTAAATTAATACACATACGCTGTATGATTTATCTGTTTGAATCAAATATTATTGATGGTATTACAAGATAACTTGCATGAACTTGCATAGATTAGTATCAAAATATTGTTTGGTTAAGATTGAGCAATTCAAGCAGCAATTTAAGCCATTCAAATAAAGAAGCTAAACAAGATGTTCAATATTACTTGTCACGAAAGCCATGGTTAAATAAATGCACAATTTTTACTAAACCCTGATCCTCCTGACTCACCTGTAGGATTACGAGTGGAGGAGCGGGGCATTGTATCTATGAACCATCTTAATATCCAAGGCTATGTTCTATGTAGAGCAGGCTTGTCAAATTCGTTTGACCGTAAGGCCCATATTGAACATTGAAAAAATTATGGGGCCTCATTTTAGAAAGTTAAATACTGTCACAATCTTAAGAGAGAGAAAATCTCAATTTTCTATATACTTGTTGAGAGCAAAAAGAATATTAATATTACATAAAAGAGTTACTAATTTCACCATGTTTGTCACAGCTGACGTATAAATACATCGTGAATGGAAGTGACGGTGAACTAATTGAAGAGGGAAGGTTGGAATCCCATATCTACACAGTTGAGGATGCCGTTTCTGTTCGAGTCCAGAAACATAACCACAAATACAAGGCTAAGCTTGAAGACGTGGAACCAATCTCTAATGGGTAAATAGGCATTCTCTATAACCATTTATTAGATAGCTATTCTCAATTCTTAGATAAATAATCTTTTACTAGATCATAGGTCTAAGTTTTATTTTAGAAAGTTCAACGAACTACAAACAACTCTGTATTGTCCCTATTACAGAATCATCGGCGATGTTAAGATGAGCCATAAGGTTCTCGATGATGCTGTGGTGACCGAGATGATCAGCTCGCTACAGAGCTACCTCACACAGGATGTTGATAAGTACATCGCTGAAGGATTCAAAGAATACCTCCACTCTGCCATTGGTAAAACCGACGTTGACGACTACATCAAGAAATAAAATATCTAGTATAGATTATTTGATTTAAAACTATATGAAAACAGATATGTATGCTTTCATTATGAATAAAAAATGTATAATCTTAACAAAATCTGATTTTTTTCTCTAAATAATATTTTATTAATGTTACTACCCCTTTTTAAACTTCTTTAATATTGTACTATGATTTTTTATAATTTCTTATTGTGATTTAAAGGAACACAAAAACTTCCCTCGTGTGAAAGCACAATAGTAAGCTATAGAAAACCAAGGACAAACAGATGGTTCTTAAGATGGGGTGCTAGTGAGCGTGAGTTTAGGGCAGTATTTTCGAAGTTTTTATAGCATAAACCTTTATTTGGCCAAAATAAATCTAATATTGCTTCTATAGAAACATAGAGTTTAGTTTTCCGCACATGCTAATCCCAACAGTTCTTTAATATCTGTCAAGGGTGTCCTGGCATTTAATGACAACTTTTTCTCTGCATTTAAAAAGTTTGTCAGCAAATGCCGCTATGCTCATGAGAGATATTCAAGAACTCTTGAGATTAGCATGTGCAGAAAGCTAAACTTTATGTTTCTATAGAAGAAATATTTGATTTATTTTTGCCAAAAAATGTTTATGCTATAAAAACTGAAAAATTAATGCACTAAACTGGCGCTCACTAGCACCCAACCTTAAAGATCCAAGGAAAACCAAGAAAATCCAAATCATTACTGATGTATGGGTTGCTCTGATTCCCTCCAGAAAATAGTAAGCCAATTAAACCCATACTTCAGATGGAAAACTCTGGGACTATGGTTAGGTCTGGGTCTCTTTAGGACATAAAAAAGCCAATAAGAATGGTCTGGAACATTCTAGGACTGTGGTTTGTTTTCTGGTTCTCTTCGGGATGAAACAAACCAATAGAGTTTTTTTAGTTGATACTAAGGTTATATAGTCTTGTTTATTATTTTTATTCCCTTCTCCTTATTTTATATACGTTTTAGTTTTTCTTCTATGGCAACGACATGTTTAGGTGATTTTCACCATGTCGTCGTCATAGAAGAGAAACTATAACCTATATAAAATAAAGAGAAGGGAATAAAAATAATAAACAAGATGATATAACCTTACCATAATTGTTATTATTACACCTTACCAAATAAACATGAACATTATTAGAAACAGGTTTTTAGTAAACAGTTTAGAGTAGACCAGATTACTAGCTTGGATCATACCCACACCAATGAAAGAATTCGCTGCTTGCGGTAAGGATGCTGTACTGATTGGTATTGGCACATTGAAGCCAGTATATCACAAGCATAACTGTAGCTCAGTCTTATACTGAGCACACTTACACTGTTAATACAAACCAGTAATCCTACTTTAAAGACGTATAGTTCGGATCACAAGTGAAATGTTTAAGTGTGGGGTTATAGTACTAATTGCCATATTGCGTGGGTTGTTCAACGTTTGAGCTTGGATGTCGAATGTTCCTAATAACTAGAAGAATGTTATCTCTGTTCCTTGGAACAACGGCAAAGTCAGTATGAGTGAATGTAGAAATTATAGGACAATTGGTTTGTTGAGTATTACAGGCAAAGTTTGTTGGAATGTTCTAATTGAGAGGGTGCATGAAAGAACTGCGGACCAGATTTGGGTTGTGCAATGTGGTTTCACGCCAGTTAGAGGTTGCATGAACTGAATATTTTCACTGCAGCAAGTGAGTGAGTAATTTATGACATTAAGGATTAAAGTTTATTGTGCATTCATTGAGATGGAGAAAGAGTACTTTTCGGTGAATAGGAATAAGTTATGAAAGGTTCTTAGAGCATATTGATGTAGATACATGGTTGGTAAATGCAATTATGGTGGTGTATGATGGAAGTAAAGCGTGTGTTAGGGTGGATGGAGGTTTGAACGGTTTGGCACTGAACAGGGTGTCAGACCAAGTTGTGTTAATATCTTTAAATGGTTGTTTTTAAGAGTTTAAAAATAAAATGACATGCATGACTCGGTGTATGGATGTTTTTGAAGTGAATGCTAGGAAAGTGTGGAGAAATATAGTGGGGATGGATTAAGTATAGAGTTGCTGTTTTTTTTAGCTATATGCATAGTTTTTGGCTACCCCGTAAGGGAGCGGCATTATTAGATATGTATGTATTTCAAATAGTGTTACCCTCAAAATAGTCATTCCAAAACCTTTAAAACGGAAAAGCTAAGAGGAGGGTCATGTGTTAAGAAAAGATGGAAGCCAGAATATTTTTTTCACAAAATATAGAAATACAATTTTTTGCCTCGTATGTAAACAATTAGTTTGGTAAAGAATACAATATTAATCGTCACTCTAATACCCACAAAGTGAAATGGGAACTTATTTGTCGGAAAAATGAAGAGCTAAATTGAACAAGCTGATTTTTATCTTTAAAAAAATTTTTTTTTTCAATGTGCTAGTAAAGTAAATGAGAGAGCTATAACAATCACTTATACTTGGTCACATTGGATTGTATCAAATTCAAAATCATTTTACAGATGGGGTATTTATAAAACAATGCTTGATTCAAACTGCAAAAATTATGTTTCCTGATAAGGTAAATCTTCAGGGTATTTGTCTCACACAAACCACAGTAGCTGAACGTATTGCAAATAATTTGAGGAGTCAAGTATGTGACTACAACAACTCACACATGATTTCTGTGTGTGTGTGTGCGTTTAAGGGCCTTTCCCACTACTTAATCTACCATAGTTAGATATAAAGACCACACCGGAAGAGGCCTTAAAAAGAGACAAGAAAACGAAACCAGACGATTCACTACTTTTTAAACAAAAGGGTAGTATTATTTTTAATATTCATTCTTATCAAAGTAACAATATTACATACAAAGTAGAAAATCTAGAAGCTGAAATAAATTTACCTTTTCACAGTTGTAGGCCTCTTCTCGACCCTTCACTTAACTAACAGCACGAATTCAATGCGCGCACCGATCCAGATTCAGGCACAGTAGCCAAGATTTTGCTAAGGGGAGGTGGAGGGGGATTCCATTATTTTTTTACGAATAACTTTTTTTTTTGATTAAAATTTT
This sequence comes from Timema bartmani, assembly GCA_902151455.1. Classification (NCBI taxonomy): domain Eukaryota; kingdom Metazoa; phylum Arthropoda; class Insecta; order Phasmatodea; family Timematidae; genus Timema; species Timema bartmani. The sequence goes on from CABFWB010000769.1 coordinate 209,337, forward strand.
AAAAGTAAAATGCTCTTAACACTTATGTACTGCAAGAGTATTATATATTATATAGATTCTTTAAATTTCTTCATTAACACATACACGCTTGAAAAATTTAACAGGTTAGTGGTTTCTTGGAATAATAAATAGGACAATTTTGTGTATGAATTTAATTCTAATCTATGGCGTATTGCTGTGTCAGTGTACATTAATAAAGTTATTTCAATTCATAAGAAAAACGAAAACTTTTTTTACAATAACGGCCTTCTTTAAAAAAAATTGCCAGGCAAAGACCATTCCATATAGGGTCTAAAAAATATCAATTTAAAAAAAGGTTAAGATCACGTCAAATAGCTTCTAGTGGCATCAAAATGTCTAAGAAATCCCCCCCGCCTTAAATAACTTCTTGGAACAACAGCATTGTAACATTTTACTGGAAAGGCTCCTTGGACTCTTCTTTGGGTTGGAAGGCAAACCCCTTAAAACATTATTTTGCTAACTACACCCTCCAACCCCTTTTCCACTGAAATTTAATTATTTCTACTATGTACCTTGATTGTTTGACAACATTCCTCCCCCCCCCCTTTTCCAACTATTTGCTAACTACACCCTCCAACCCCCTTTCCACTGAAATTTAATTATTTCTACTATGTACCTTGATTGTTTGACAACATTCCCCCCCCCTTTTCCAACTCTCAACTATTGAGGGATTTCCCTCCAGAATTTCCCGAGGTGGAATCTGTGCCTACCTGGTCCCAAGGAAGCACCCGCGCCCCACTCCCTTCCCTCACGAAAATCCTGGATCCACCCCTGATAGATAGTGCTACCTTAATAAAACCGTCTCTGAACATTTTCTTTACAGTTAATATTATATTATTTGGTCAATCTCATTGGCTAATTACATTACATTTTGAATTTAGGAATTGATAGCCTTGAAACATATTAAACAATAATTACTAAATATTATAATTAAACTTAACCTTATAGTAAAAGAAGAATCAGATTATGTTTTCCTTTTTTTTCCGTGCCACGAACTTTCGCATTTTGGGCAATACTGTAGGTACTGTGTGCATTGCGAGTATACCTTCACAAGTGATGTTCGCAAGGAATGAAGCGGAAAAGTGCTGGATAAGGCCCTAGACCTGGCAACACTGTAGATGTATATGAATAGACTACGTAGAAATATTACCGTTTCTTTTATTTGCGGATGAGTCATGGATCTAACAGACTCCAGTTCGGTTGTAATAAGGTTCATAGAGCTTTGACAAGGGGGCAGAAGGGGAGGGAGGAGAAATATAACATGGTAGTCCGCTAATGATTGCAACTCCTTTGAAAATAGATACACTTCATCGCTTTATTACTTTACGTATTTACATTACTATTCAGTTTAAAAAAAATATTTTCCTCTTTTTTAAATTTTACCTATTATTTGTCTTTCTATTTTCTTTTAATCCACTTTTCTTAACTAAACTGAAGGGGGGTCCAGATTATCCCCCCCCGGCTACGTGCCTGTTCCAGACTGTGCGCGAGCGTGGGCATATAGAACTTGAGTGCTTGAAAATAATTATGAACCTACTAATACTTGAGTTTAAAACCACAAACTAATCGGGTCATCCTTCCCAAATTGGAACGATGCTTCAACAAAACAAATAGAAACTACGAATTTATTCGTAGTACTCCGAATAATCCTACCTTAACCTTGGGACCAACATCCTGTTGACCTAGCACTCAAATCTTACTTGTGCAAAATACATAGCACACTTCAGTTTCCCCATCGATACAAACCAAGATAACAGTACTCAACTATACTATGATTTTAACTGCTTTAGAATCCGCGTGGTGGGTAGGCTGGGAAACATAGTTGCCACATAGCGGGAGTTTGCACTTTACTACTATGCAAACATATTCAGCGACTGACAAGAAATCTGGCAACGTGCATCGGTTGCTATGACCACTACCTCTCACGGATTGGTCGAGCATGTGACGAGCCTCCACTATCCACACCGGATGTGCTGACCTCAATCCTAAAGCAGTTTAAAACGCAGTATAGTTTTAATCATATTTATGGCTTGAAGTACAATATAGCTATCTCAATTAAATCATTTGAAAGAATAACTATGTCCGCTAACTTCGAGCCTTCAATGTGAATCCCACTTAGGCCGTAGCCAGCGTATACAAATCTAACAACTGATACTTCTAATTCAACCATGGGATTTATTTCCCAAACACTGCTATTAATACTTAACTGAAAATTTTACCTGGTGGTTCTCCAACCATTCTTGTTATACAGTTCACACATGATTATATCCTCGTTTACATACTTAATTTCCACAACGAGGAAAACATCCATTGTAAACACACAATCCCTTATATTAAATACCAAACCTAACAAACACCCAATAACTAATAAGTCCATTGTTCTTTATCTTCCTTCTTATTTACAAAGTTTCAATACATTACATTTGTCAAACAAAGGGGATAATCTTTCCTCGATTGAAGTCATGAATGCAGGGTGGTCGGCACAGATACCGGGTGATCACCAAACCCCTGGCTCATGGCGTCCAGCTCTTCCTCTGGCAGTTTGTGACTAGTACAGGATCAATCGCCAGATACATCTAGTACCCATCACGGAAAATACAGGAGTATAATAATAATAATAATAATAATAATAATAATAATATTTAGCACCGCGTCTTACTACCCATTCGGGTTATACGCTTAAGTACTAATTACTCTAATGGATTAGTAATTGGGAGGGTTGAATTTAGAGGAAGTGAACCCGCATTTGCGTGGAGGGGGAGTGGAAAACCATTTAGGAAAAACCACCCCCAGTTCACCCGACCGAGATTCGAGCCTCGATCTCTCCGTCCTCGCGGTCGAGCTCAACACGACTAGCGCGTTAGCCAACTACGCCATCGAGGCGGGTCAGTACAGGAGTAATTTCTCCTTTGGTGTTCTGGGTTTATGACATTGACTGACACGCAAAGGCTTCTGGGAGAAGTTCGAACGATACATTGGCGCATACATCAGTGCACCACTATGGTGTACGTTCCTATAATAAGATACACCACCGACTTGATTCCCAGTGAACATGGAACAACGGCGCGTAATTGGATCTGCGCGGCAGACAGCGACGCTATAGCGCAGCCTCAGTCCGGGCTCGTGTTGGTACATACATTTAATCACATAGAGAGGACGAACATTAGCTCGATTAGGCACCGGACAATACACTAGGTATACAAAAGTTCCATATTTGGGAGGGGTTTTGGGACTATCTTCATATACCGGGACTTATTAGCATAATTAGCACTTTACATGACATTTCTGAACAGTTCTAAACTTTTGTCGTAGCCATGGGTAAAAGAACAGATCCCAATTATATCTCGTAACTTGCAGTATTGATCCGAAGTTGTGACTCATATTTTGTTATAGCTGAATAACTTTTAAGGTGCGTTGTCCAACCTGCGACTGATGATGGAGTCGCAGTATTTGCGCACGTGCAGTTCAAGCTTGGTCTGCGACGCGAGGCGATGGCGGCACTGTGTATGTTAATCTTTTTTTAAAAATATTCAAACCATGAAAAATGGAGATGCTAATAACCCACTCATAAGATGTGGTTCAGTTTCCCAACATCTATGCGTATACGATTTAAACATCCGAAGTACAAGGACAGACATCATGTGCTCACCTTCTGTCTCTTCCTTAGGCTGTACAACCATATTAAAATTATTTCGTCATCATCTTCTTCATTCCTAAAAATATCCAAAAAGGTTCTATAACTCAGCTAACATGTACATTACTCTCATACATCTCTAAACCGACTGTAACATGCGGCTAGTGTCGTCACGATCTGTTGTGGCCGTAGCCAGCCACAGTCACAGGTAATTGTCGCAGAATTATTAACCCATCCACGGAACCACTTCTAGTGAAGGCTATTTTGTGAAGTAAAAATACTGTTGCAAAAATATGAGCTGCCAATGAATCAACTTTTGTATTTCATGACCTATGTTGCACCAGCAATCTTATGTTGGAAAAGTGGTGCTGTGGGGGAAATGAATGACACAGTTGGTCGAACATTACCTTGTTTTAAATGTATTATTGAATCAATCTGGAGCTCTCTTCGTGGAAAGATTGGCCAGTAGGCCTACTAATGTACCGTTTCCCGGGAGACGACTAATCGTAACAAGCTTGTAATCGTACATCCTTTCCGTGGAAGCGCTTTTCATGTTCCGATGAGATAGGATGATGGTGATAGTGAGTATGAGGGTGTGTAACCAGTGGAAATACTTAAACCTAACATAACTACTTAAGGCTGATTAACCAAACCCTGGTGACCGTTGGGCTAGTTACCCTTTCAGGAAAACTACATCAGGTACCAGGTGGGAATCGAACCCGGGACTCAAAAGCTCTTAGCCAGGTGCACTGACCACTAGACAACAGGGCTGATTGATGCAAAGTGTTAAAAATGAAGGATGTGTTAAAACGAGTTGTGGGAATAACTAAATTTATTTGTGCCCTTGAATTGAACCATTGGCCATTTGATTCCCTAGACTGTGATTTGGAATATGATCGTGAAGATTTGCCGTACTACACAGGCATTCGTTGGTTATCTTGTCACACACAAGGTGTCAAAAAGTTTATTTGAAAAAACAAATTACTTTGCTCTTTGAAATTAAGTCACAAGCTGTTTGATACATTAAAAATACAAAAATGGATTTCAAATGTTGCACTTATGGTCAATATGACAAAACATTTAAATGAACTAAAAGTCACAGCTCTGAGCTAGATTGGGATGTTTATTTTAATTTGCAGAACTTCGTTGAATCTACGTGACTGAAAGAACTGGCCATGCAAACTAGTTGTAATGAATTAGTAAACATTAAGAAAGAATGCTGACTACTCACAACAATCTTGTTACAGTTGTGCAGTAACTGGGCCGGATTGGTTAGAGGAGCTTCTGTTTTATGGCTATCGGGGCTGACACATTAATGACTATTTCGGAGTCAGTTACTCTGCCCGTCGTCGGACTGTAAGGGTCCCTCAGTTCTGCACAATATTTATATACCTGCCCGGCTGGCGCCAGTGCAGAGACATCCAGGACTTAATCTCGGGCTTCTGGGTACCCGGACTCCTCACTGACAGAGATCATGGATGAGAGACAAACGAAACTACGTGTTCATCAACCCTCCACCATAAAGTAAAAAAACCCAAACAAGATAAAAGATTGGTCTCAAAACAAACACTTCAAACACTTAAAAACACACTTATAATTCCCCACAACAACAAGAATTGACAATTTACACACATTAAAACAACAATCAGTTACATCTCTTGATTATTTTTCTTCCCTTTCTTTTTTTTTTAGTCCCAACAATCAACAAAACAAATCCATCCACCACCGCCAACCATGAAAAAAAAACTCTCTCCCCCTTGATTTCTATACTTAATTATTTAACTAAACAAATTACTGCCTATTTAAATTTACCTTTCAAATCTATATGACCTTTTAATATATTCATATTTATGTTTAAATTATACTTAAATATTAAATAACAATATTTGTACAACAAAGAAACAAAAGTGTGTGTTAACAATTTATGGCAATTTTAGTCACGAATTCACTTTCTTCTGACAGCGCGAACATTCCCAGATGCCTTCCTTCTTCCCGAAATGCTCTCCACATCTTCCAGTGTGACTGGAAGAGTCTTATTTAGAGTCTCTGGTAGTAATAGGCACAGCAAGGCACCTAACATGGAGAGAGTGCCTAACACCAGATCAGGGATTGCCCTCCAATATGTTGCCATTTTGACAAGCCTGCAATCCAGTGGGGTGCATCACCGGTCCTTTCAGGACCATACGAATTAGAACATCGGGTCATCAGTAGTACTTGTACTAGAGGGCAGCCACCATGCCCAGATTACCGGGTTCGAGTCTGTAGGGGGCCACGAGAGGTGTCAGTCGAGCCAACAGTTTAAGTATTCCTGACTAAGTCAGTTCTCTCACGAGCACATACTTCCAAGTTCGTATATTTCTTGATAACTTCTTTTAACATCACATTTTGTGGGATCTTGGTTTCACTAATAAACCCAAAAACGGAACCTCCAGTATCATTTAGAACCCAACCAACCACCTTACCACCGACCTTACCCTTACCCTCAAGCTATCCTGACAGATCCGGCCCACGGAAGGGTGGAGGCGATGTAAACTCAAATCTTAAAGGAATTAATAAACTTATAACATCGTGTATGGCAGTTGTGAAAGATTTTCCAACCAAACTTTGTCTGTGGTGATGTCAAATTAAAGCGGTATTCTAGTGCTATTTAAGACATTTGAATCCATATTCAAGCAATATGAATCTTGATTAGCCATTAGTGAATACTCATTATAAATTGAAGACCCGATTTGTGAATTCAAGAAAAGCTTCCAGGAGATTTTAAAAACTATGAGCTTAAATTTTCGATGTTCACAGGACTATTAACTATTTTACTTTCAATATTAAAAAGCAGATTGATATTTTCCAGAAAAGGCCGTAGCCAAGGGGAGGGGGTAAGGGGGGTTTGAGGTTTCAAAAAAACCCCTCTCCCAAAATTTGACAAACATACCTCTGCTAGCTAACTCTGCAATTAAATTAACTATCTGTATCATATGAACACCGCCTTTGTGGGTTAGTGTTTAGAGTTCTCAGGTTTGATCCCTGGCTTTTCCAAAATGTGTTTGTGAAGCAATAGGTCTGTAACGGGGTCAAACATAGCATCGTGATGATAAATGATGAATTACTTGAATAAAGAAGTGGCAGCTCTGGCTTAGAAAAAACTGAAATTAACTGCTGGAGGACTCGTTGTACTGACCACATGACACCCTCTATCCATACATTTTGGGACTATCATCGCCAACGGTGGTGGCCGCTCCAAAATATCTCGCTTGTGGGCTCACACCATGGAGATTGTTTTTATTAGTATCGTATTGCTTTGATTGCGTCCAACGCCATAATGCTTCATATGAAATATATTATATACAATTCACTAGATAAGAATCAATGCAAATGTAAAATCTAAAGTTAAAAATGACTGTCAATAAAATATTATATTTTATCTTATACTTCAAAAGACACTTGAAGTTGGGACCTTTCCCTCCTAGTTTAGTATGAAACCACTCATTTAGTGGCTGCGCTAGTGAAGTGATGCAAGTGAGTATAAATACCATGGTCGGAGTGAGGTTAGTTCATCAGTTGGCTACTAGTCTTCTAGAGATCAACAAACAAATCAACACAACAGACATGAAGCTGTTTCTTGTTCTCCTGTTGGCAGCACCTCTGGTCCTAGCCAAGCCAAGCCAAAAGAGGTATTACTTTAGTATTTTTTGACTTAATTATTATAAGTAATAATTATAGTGGAGCATGAAATATTTCGTAGATCGTCAAATATAAACTGCTGTACTAGCAATTGATTAGCTATTTATTAAAATGTATAGTGTCTTTCTGTTAAAAATTATTATAAAATAATATAATTTAAAAAGCGAATTGAATATATTATACATTGATATTATAATAAATAACATTAATTCTAAAGAGCCTATTATATTAACATGATTAATAAAATAACATTTTTTTCTTTATAAATATTATAAATACACGGTAGCTTTAAAGAATATATTTTAAGTTTTATAAAAGTTTTCCTACAAATAAGAAAAAGTGTTTTAAAATAGCCCAACGTAATATTATTAAGGTATTAACCATTTCGATGACCACGTGACCTAGGGTGTCACTCTCGCAATAGAATCTACTACCGATGATGGGGATATATGGGTTCAAATCCCAATTGGATGTACTGAGGGTAGCTTTTTATAAATAGTTTTTCACTCTCCTTACCCGCAAATATGGATACAATTACTCTAAATTTAACTTTTTTCAGCCATAACAATTTAGTGTTATCCATTTACTACTTGAAACTGTAATAAGATGCTATATTAAAAAAACAACAACCTAGTTTTAAATATATTAAGATAATGCTAACCTTAAAAAAATATTTACTTGAACCCCCTTTGATTTATATACGTATATTTCTTAACCATTATATTTATTTATACTATAGAAAGTATAATAATTGTGTCTCTTATAGTAAAAAAAAAATCCTGTCTTTAGCTTTAAAATGATTAAAATATATATTATTTGAAAACTGTTCGGGCAGTAATTTATGGGCTACGAATGACCCAAGGACTACCAAATTGCCAACTATTGGTGTTACATGTGTGATTCTTCTCCTCAGCATAAGCCATGGGTCAAATACAGAGTCCAAGGATGACGACTCGGGAGTAACAATAAATGGTTTGAGCTACATGTATGCAGTCGTTAGCCTGGTTGATTTAGAAGATGGAGAATCTTCTATTAACACACACGCTCCCGAGCTCGAGTTCTCCTTCGAGTCAAACGTAAGTTTTAATTTGACAAGCAGTTTTATCGTGAGATTTAAAAAACATTAGGTCCTTTAGAGACGTGTGTCATTAATTTGTTGGGAATCTCTTTTCTAGAATAACACCTATGGTGTTCTGGTGAGTAATGGAAAAGTAATGGGTATCAAGAGTGTGAAGTGCGCAGGTGATGTTGCAGTTGATGCAGGTGATGACGGGGACAGTGTTATTCTGAGCAACCTCACCATTTCCGAAGCTGTGGTAAGAAACACGCTTTGGTAATATTATTTTATGACATCAACAGCTATAGACATATATAGGATAGTCCTATCTTACGTGGCCCAAAGCACTTTTTTGGGCGGTTGAGAAAAGAGGGGGTGGAAAGGAACAAAATTATGTTTATGTCTATGTCAAGCTAGGGTGAGTAGAAAACACACAATAGTACTTACATATAACTCGACATAGCGTAGGAATGAAAGGAACATATTTTCTATCTTTTACTGTCGTTATATTAGTATTAGGTGCTTTGCCATGTCAAAATTGAGTCCTCCGTCGTTTACCAAAAGCGGCTTCCTTTTTTATATCCTGAAACTTCATATTATGTCCTTGTTTGAGGTCGTCCATCAGTTTCATTCGTTGTCTTCCTGGTCCCCTTTTACCTTCTAACCTTGAATTCTATGATGTCATTCAATAAGATATTTATTATAATAATGTAACCCAACCAAAGTACGTGATAGTGATCGATAAATCGCTATGTTCCTTTTATTGCATAAAGTGGCGAGTTATATGAACGCTGCATAAAATTTGATTTTGCATTTATTTACTTGAAACTTTGATAAAGTGTTTTAAAACAAATATAACCAGAAAACACACATTAAATACATTAAGTTGTAGAATTTATCAGTTGGGAAAAAATACTATTGATGAAGATAACTTGCATGAACTTGCATAAATTATTATAAATATATTGTTTGGTTAAGATCGACCAATGCGAGTTGCAAATTAAATACATGCCACTAGGGGGTGAATATAAACCAGCTTGTTCAATGTTTGTCATGGAAATCGTAAATAAATCAATGCACAATTTTTACCAAGACCTGCTCCTCCTGACTCACCAGTAAGATTACACGAGGGAGGGGTGCAATGTATATATGGCCCCTCTTAATAATGGTGGTTGTGTTCTATGTGGAGCAGAATTATTCTCATTTCAGCTTAAGATACATATTGGACATTGAAAAAAAAAATTAGGGAGTTGCATTTCTGATAGTTCAATATTGCCACCATCTTAATAGGAAAATAATTTCAATTTCAAAATCCTTGTTATAGCTAAGAGAACATTAACATTACATAAAATGTTAAGACTTATCCTATATTTTTTAACAAAAAATTTGAATCTTTATTATTTGCATCAAGTTGGTGAGTGACTTTAGATCTCTTGTTGAAGTCACGTTCTAAACTGATGACGAATGCATTTCGGTAAATGTGATCCCTGGAGTGTTTAATTATTTTTCATGAGCGAAAGCACACTTACGTGCTGACAAATACCATACACACTTAGAGCACATATTTAACCATGTTCGAGAATTTATCTCCGCTGAGTAAAGAGCAAAACTTCGATATACCAACCTCACTTGCTAGATCTCACCAATTAATTATCTATTTATAAAAGTAATAACCTAAAAAGATGTGTTCCTACAGCGTTTATAAAAAGAACGAATCCTGCCGCATAGAATGTTGGTTCATCCAAAGGTTCGTTGGCCGCACGGAATTATGGATCAAGCCGCAAGTTTGAAATGCATGATGTAGAGCCTCGAGCAGACAGTATACCTCTGTTCCATAGTTCAATTTGTAATGTAATGTATATGTCACAGCTGACGTACAAATACAAGGTGAATGGAAGTGATGGTGAACTAATTGAAGAGGGAACGTTGGAATCCCATATCTACAGAGTTGAGGATGCCGTTTCTGTTCGAATCCAGAAACATAACCACAAATACACCGCTGAGCTCGAAGACGTGAAGCCAATCTCTCCCGGGTAACTAGACATTCTCTATAACCACTGATTATATAGTCATTCACAGTCCTTAAATAAACAGTCTCTCTCTAGATCATCGGGCCAAAGATTTACTTTAAAGATTTCAACAAACTATCACCAACTCTGTATTGTTCCTATTCCAGAACCATCGGCGATGTTGAGGTGAGCCATAAGGTTCTCGATGATGCTGTGGTGGCCGAGATGATCAGCTCGCTCCAGAACCACCTCATACAAGGTGTTGATAAATACATCGCTGAAGCACTCAAAGTCTACCTTGAATCTGCCATTGGTAAAACCGATGTTGACGACTACATCGAGAAATCTAACATAAATTATTTGATTTAAAAAGATATGGAAACAGATATGAATGCATTCATTATGAATAATAAAATTTAGAATCTTATTAAAATATGATTTATTTTCTCCAAATAACTTTTTATTAATGTTACTACACCCTTTTAAACGTCTTTAGAAATTTACCATGAATTTTTTTTAAATATTTGAGAGTGAATTAAAGGAACATGAAGACTTTCCTGGTGAGAAAGCATAAGCGTAAGCTATAGAAAAATAAAGAAAAAAGGAGATGGTTCTTAAAGGTCCAAAGAAAACCAATGAAATTCAGATCATTACTGATGTATGGATTGCTATGGTTTTCACAGAAAAATAGTAAACCAATAAAACCCATACTTCAGCTGGAAAACTCTGGGACTATGGTTAAGTCTGGTTCTCTTTGGGACAGATCAAACCAGTAAGAAATAGACTTTGTCTAGAACACTCTGGAATTCTGTTTTAGTTTTTTTTTACGGAACAAACCAATACGGACCAGACGAAAATACCATAGTATCCCAGAGAGAACCAATATAGTTCAGACCAAAACACCATAGCATGTCAGAAAATAACTAACATAGACTAGAGAAAAATACCATAGTATCCAAGAGAGAACCAACACAGACCAGAATAAAATACCATAGCATTCCAGAAAGAACTAACTATTCCAGAGTAAACCAAAGCCCCAGAAAGATCCAAACTAAACTCTGGTTGTTTCATAACCGAAGGAAAACCCGAGTAAAACCCAGAGATTGTTTTGCTCTGATTTACTCTTGATATTTCTACCAGGGCTTTAAACAATGCTCAAAATACTATATCAATAAATATCCTTAAAGTGCTTAATATACTATGCTATTACTATTAAGATGATTAATTTAATACCAACCTATGATTCACTAGATTAGTTTTAACATTAACAATTAGTAAAATTAAAGACTTCCACGTAAGAACATTCTAACAATATTAAATACAAAGGTTTGAATAGTCTAGAATTTGTTTTTTTGGATCTAAATAAAGAAAACATTGAAAATAAATTATACTCTATGGATATATATTTTTTTAACCTAGGTTTGAGAAAAATGTCTACTCATAAAAATATGTATATATCATAAAGTTATTGTGCCTTACTGTGGCATCATTATCGTGGATGATCGTGACTGGGCTCGATTGGTGGTTGATTACCATGTTGTAGATTCATAGCGCTGTTGGGGTCGATTCATAAATTGATAACACTTGGTCGATGTACTAATACTCCGTAACTAGCGCTGCTAGTCGATAAAATGATTGCTGAGTCATGATGGCGACTATCACTGCTTGGAGATTATGTATTTAATTTGAAGAAACTACAACAGATATTGGTTGAAAAGCCAATTCCAATGAGAGCAGTTCACTTGATTAATTCAAATAAACCCGATTCAGTGCCCGAATGGTTTAACTCTAAGGCGTCACTCTCGCGCTAGTCTGGCCTGCTGATGACGGATAGATTGGGGTCCGAATCCCTCTCGGGTATAAAAGGAGTGATTTTCCCTCCCCCTAAATTGTTTCCCACTCTCCTTCCATGAAAATTCGTGTAGATTACCTATAAAATGCTTCCTTCCTCATCTGTATCACACCAGAGTAATTATAATAAATGCGTTTAGCCTGAGTAGTTGGTAAGACGCAGTAATAAGAAAATTAAATCAACATCTTTGCTAAAACATACATAAAATTAAACCACATATATGACAAATGAATAAGTCCTAATTAGAGTGTGTGAGAAGAGAACCATTTTGGATGTGAGTCTTCGGTACAAAACAAACTGAATCGGACATCCTTAGGAGGAACTGTCTTCTGCACATCATCATAGAAGGCAAGGTTGAGGGGAAGAGGAGTTTAGGAAGAAGGAGGATTCAAATATTGGATGACTTGATGGAAAAAAGAAAATTCAAGGAGCTGAAGGAGGAGGCAGATTACAGGTTGCCTTGTTGGTCTAAGTTCAATGACAAAAGGAATGTACCTGTTGTAAGAGAGAATAGTTAATAATAATAATAATGATAATAATAAAGCTCGATTTAATATTAAAATACCTTCTTAGACTTGAATTCACATGGGTCCTATTCCATAGTTAACCATTAATAATTTCCCAAGACGGTGACCTGGTGGTCTAGGGGTAAGGTATCAGACTTCTGTGCTGAGAGTCCGGGGTTCAATCCTCGGTCCCGGCACAGATTTATCTGATTGCCAAATACTTCCTTCACCTCTGACAAGACGTCTATTAATCACAACTTGTGAATGTGAGGAATGCCAGGCCTCCACCGTGGTTCGGATATCCACGTTAAACTGTAGGTCCTCCATTTCATCTCACAATCACCCTATCATTACATGTTAGCGTAAATGCGTATAACCCGAACGGGTAGTAAGACGCGGTGCTAATAATAATAATAATTTCCCAAGAAATACCAAATAGCTTATTTTAACAATATTACCCAAACCAGCTTAACCTAACCTTTAAAGGTTAATTAATTTGTTATTATATAAAAGTTTAGGTTATGTTTGGTTTGGATGATTTTTAGTTATAAACATGTTAGTTACTGCCCATTAAAATACCACCTTCTCCTCGACATAATTTTGTTTATAATATTATAATAGTTTTATTCCATTAAATTTATTACTTTGTGTTTATTTGGGTACTCGTTGTGTGTCCTAATTGGGGTCTTGTAGAGCGATTATAATATATTTACTAATATTTTAGACAAAATTATAAGAAAATAATTATTTGTAGAAGGCTAGGTTAAAATTAATTGACAAATATTTTGTTAGGCTTGAATGAATAAACAATAACGTGAGTTTCTTGATATCGATGCGTTTCAGACAAGGCTTAACTAACATGGAGCAAAGTTATCATGTGATGCAGGTGAGTACATTTTTAACTGCCTCTAATGCCTCTAATATTCTTTTAATTTAAGGTTATGCCGGGGTTAAATTATAAATCCAGGTTAAGAGGTTTATTACCTAAATGATGTTGGACAGTAATTAGAACTAAAAGCAGAAATGAATAATAAAATTAATGGAACATATTAATAAATATCTATTAAAACCAAGAACAGTTTCCAGTTGAAATAATAAACAAAAAATTGTCGTCAATAACATAAGTTTGTTAATTAAATGACAATTAGAGCTTAAGGCTGAGTCACTTTAGGAATATGTATAAATCATCATAAAAGTTGGGGTTTTCCTTAAAATGTGAATGCAAGAAAGTACCAGCTCAACTGTACTTACTAAATATTTGACAAATTATGTTTGTGGAAAATTTAACGAAAATGGTTTAAGTTGCTAAAATTCAGACGTTTACCAGGAAATGTTGTTTATAGGTAAAATACCGGGTCGGTTGCTCTAAAGTTGTATAGTGGATCTTTAAAGCAACTTCTCTCAAATACTGAGGTTCCTTATCGCCGATCAGATGGTTAGTAACGGATCTTATATTACTTTTGCAAACACCGTCGTATTTAAACACACCGCTCAAAGTGATTTTGTTTTTTTCTTGAAAGTCCCCAAGCTGCATTCTGGGATGTCTTTCCAAATGGTTGTCACAATCAGATCACGGTAGTAGGTAAATTGTACATTAATTAAACAAAGCTTTTAAATGTTGACATATGATTTCCGGAATGTTCTTATAGAATCTTAAAAATAGTGAAATAAATACAAGTTCTTCATTCATTAAAATGAGAGATGTCATATGAATAAACGAATTATACCCAGAGTCAACACAATTGAACTAACATAACATACATTCTGACACATTCGAGGTTTCATTCACATTACCCTCCTCTCTGCTTTGCTGGGCAGCTTGTATCAAGAAATCATATATTAAAAGATTATCCCGATCTTGCATGAAGCTTTCAGAACCTTCTTTCGTACCAGATGATTGAAATATTTAAGTTTATATTACTGCTAATAAAATTACCTGGAATTACGTGATTACCTGGGGCAAAGCCTATCTTTGCTTCAAACGATCAGAAAAAAAATATTCCTTCTATTTCTTGCGAACCAGTTTTTAACAATAAAAAATAATAATTCCAGCTTCGAAGTTGACATGTTTGTGCACAGGGGCTACTATTTTTAAATTTTCAGCCCTCTGCTTCGATAGGTATCACACAATGCTCATGACAGACACACAAACAAACAATTCATTTTATTAATACAGACTAAATAATAAAACGCTAAACATCTAAGCCCTGAGTCATTATTATAATAATCACGTGATAAAAATAAAACTAAGCCCTTTAAAGAAAAGAAGAACAATGAATAGTTCCCCGAACTAAACCAGCATGTGGCGACCTCTGTAGAAGTTTATTAGAACTACTGAATGATGGCGGTTTCCCCACAGGTATTTATTATAGATCGTAGAGAAATGGATTATCCTGAAAATGAGGTAAGTGTAATTTGTATTATTATAATCTCAAATATTACATCTTCTTGTTTGAGGGTACCTGAAGACATTTTGTTATGCGTATTTCTATCCTGCACTTAATTTACTATTGTGAGCTGTGTAGCCTTAAATTATCAATAGCTATGTTTGAAAATGAGGCTGATTTTTTTTTAAACATTTTACTTTATTAAGATTTTGTATGACCTGTGTTAGATTCCTATCTTCGGGCTTTATTTTGTCTTATTTAATTGAGCTTGTAGCTTTTTATTGTTGTAGTTACTATATTTTATGATGTAATATTGACATTTAAATATGTATAAGATCAATGTGTATAATGTGTGTAATATTCGATTTTGTGCTCATAATTATGCAAAATATGAATAAATCCCTGTGAAATTTTATTTTGCCATATAGGTATTTATTTTATTACATTATTATTAATTACTTAATTAATGACTACATAAAATTATATTTCTAGGGAATTTGATAAGTTTAGTGAAAATAATTCGTTACTTTTAAACTAACCATCTTGAGTTTGACTTTTTTTTTTTGTCAAGCCTACATTATTTCATGAATTAAAAAAATTATTTGATCCACTTTAGTTGTTAACATAATCGATCGATCTATCGCATTTGATACACCAAAATAATATTATCTGTAGTTTTAAGAGATACTTAAATTTGAATAACCTACATGTACAGTAAGATGAGTGGCACCAGAAACTAGGTAGGTAAGTAATTATATCTACTATAAGTTTGATTTTAATTTTGTTCCTCATGTAATCTCTGCTGAAAGGACCACGTTAATGAAGTGATAAAAGTGGGTATAACTACCATGGCAGGTGTGAGGATAATTCATCGGTTGCCTACTAGTCTTCTAGAGCTAAACAAACAAGTAAACACAACAAAACATAAAGTGGTTCCTTGTTCTTTTGTTGGCAGTAGATACTTTTCTGGTCCTAGCCAAGCTACAAGAGGTATTACTTTTTGTATAATTATTATAAATGATGTTGGTAAAAAAATCATACACAACTATTTATATTTCTTAAGCCTACCTTGCTTAACAATTCCGCTTACGTTACTGATAAAAAGTTAACAAAAATTTGTCTAATTTTTTTCATCTCATGTAAAATCACCAATAAAATTTCTCAAGATTTCGCGTTTCACTTGAGAAATATTATCAGTTGAATTAAAATTAGTTTTTTTTTACCAGGTTTACAATTAACTCTTAAGTAGCCACAAAGCCACAACGCTATTGTCTTGTTCATTAAATAATGTTTCGTAAGAAAACGTCTAATCACCAGAACGAATATTTATCTTTTAATTAACTGTACAAGTTTGCAGAAGTGCATAAAAGTGCATTTTTTAAATAATAAGAGATAACTCAACTAACTGCACCACACTTGAAATGGATTTGCTGTGCTTGTGATGCGTGGTTTGTTTCAGCGATACTCTGGTTTTTAGTAAAAAAAAATAATATATATTCCTTGCTGTCGGCTTCACAGAAGTATGTCGCAACTATTAAAATCCTGTTAGATTTTTGAGATGCAAAGTGTTTCTTTTATTAGACACCTTCAACAAACCATAAAAATGGAAAAAAGGAAATTTGGTTACATGGTATGTCTTATGGTCATTTTTAAGAAATGGCCACCATATATATTATTTACTTTATGGCATATCTCATGGATACGCTTGTGTAGTTGCTAAAATGTCAAATATTTTGCTACTTATTCTAATTTATATGCATATATATGTAACGTGAAAATTAGTATTTGCGTAGTGAAAGACCTCTCCAATGTCTGTCACAAAAAATAACATTTTCATAAGACATTCCTAGATCCTGGGGGGTACAGGTAACTGATAGGGACTGGTACCTCAGGAGGAGGTTCATTGTCTGGAGGGTAGAGGTAACTGATAGGGACTGGTACCTCAGGAGGTGGTTCATTGTCTGGATGGTACAGGTAACTGATAGGGACTGGTACCTCAGGAGGTGGTTCATTGTTTGGATGGTACAGGTAACTGATAGGGACTGGTACCTCAGGAGGTGGTTCATTGTCTGGAGGGTGCAGGTAACTGGTAGGGACTGGTACCTCAGGAGGTGGTTCATTGTCTGGAGGGTGCAGGTAACTGGTAGGAACTGGTACCTCAGGAGGTGGTTCATTGTATGGGAGAGGGGAATGTATCTACATGAGCAGGGGCCGCTATCCGAGTAACCTCGCTTTAGGAGGCTGTCCTCGCATCTTCGTGTGGGGCACCGAAGTCTGTTGAGGTTTTTACGGATTCCCCATTCCAGTTCTGACCCTATAGGAAGTTTTTCTTTTGGGATCCAATTTGGAATTGCATTTTCTGCTAGCCACTGTTTCCACTTTGCTTCTTAGGTCGCAGTTTTGGAGGCTATCAGTGTAGCTCACTTTGTCGAAAGAACTGCCGGTACTAATGTAACGTCGCCCAGGGGACGCCCGAATGTATTAAATATTCATTCTACGAGGACGCTCTTGTCATATCCCCCATTAACTTCATAAAGATAAGTAATGCCGAATATTTTGTTTGCTGAGGTACTTGGTTCATCATCAACAAATTGTGACTCAGTGCCTTTCGTACAATGTCGCCATTTTATGAAAAACCATAACTTTCCTCGCTTGTGTCCCCCATCATCTATTTCTTTGATTGCGAACAACGTCATAGTGTTTCACAATAAATAAATACACTCAAGTAGATAAGAATCAATACATGAGTGTAAAAACTACCATTAATAATGGCAGTCAATAAAATATTATACTTTATCTTATACTTCACACGGTACTTGAAGTTGGGATTTTACCCTCCTAGTTCAACATGCAAATATCTACTCATTCCTTGGCTGCGCTAGTGAGTAATGCAAGTGAGTATAAATACCATGGTCGGAGTGAGGATAGTTCATCAGTTGGCCACTAGTCTTCTAAAGCTCAACAAACAAATCAACACAGCAAACATGAAGCTGTTTCTCGTTCTTCTGTTGTCAACAGCTCTGGTCCTAGCCAACTTAAGCCACAATAGGTATTATTTTAGTATTATTTACCATGCATTATTATAAGTATTAATTATAATGAAGCGTGAAATATTTTGAAGAGAGTCAAATCCAAGCAGCTGTATTAAGAAATTATACTATCTATTTATTTAATGTATATTATTATCAGATAAAAATTATTTTAATATAATATAATTTAAAAAGTGTATTACTGTATATCTACTTTAATGTTATAGAAAATAACATTCATTCTAAACAGTTTATGACATTAATAATATGATTAATAGATTAATAATTATTTCTTTATTTCTTAACATAATGGACAATCAATAATTTTAAAAAGTTTTTTTTATTTTATCAAAGCTTTACCAAAGATAAAAATAATTGTTTTAAAATAGCAGTACGCCATTTTAAAGTTAAGCTTCCACACGCCGTCATCGGACGGACCGCACGAATCAGATTATCTGAGTGTACTGCGTCCACTGTATTCGGAACAATCGAATTTACGAAGAAGGTGGTTCCCAACATCTATACGCCATTCACGACCTAAGTTTACTTGGATGACAGCTCAAAAAGTAACTAAAAAATATTCCCTAAAATATCACTACG
>CABFWB010000770.1:0-12838 GCA_902151455.1 Timema bartmani
GTTTCAGTGGATATCCAGTGTCTGTCTGGTTCACAAGTTTCAGTGGATATCCAGTGTCTGTCTGGTTCACAAGTTTCAGTTACTGTCACTGATGGGGAGATCAGGATTCGAGTCCCAGTAGGGTGTATTTTTTTCCTGAATGGTTTTCCACTCTCTCTCTCTCTCTCTCTCTCCCCACGAAAATGCGGGTGCACCTCCTCTAAATCGAACCTCCCTCTACCCTAACACAATAGTGCCATATTAATATGCGTACTATCCGAACGGGTAGTAAGACTCGGAACTAATAAATGTGTAGTGAATATAGATCCCTGATGCGCTATTTCTTACAATAGTTTATTTGTCCCCGGTAGCCACCCCAACCCCTCCCCTAACCCTCCTACATCTACATTTTTTTAAAGATCCTTTGTTGTTGGTAAAAAAGTTGACGCGTGGCGAGCGGAGAGTGACGCGCACGTCCTTCCAGTCTTCCATGACGTCATCAGCGTGTTCGTGACGTCACAAGATGCGCGCGCGACGGTACAACAGCTGTTAGTTTGCCAAGAGACGTCACAAAATGAGATCTGACCGTCGGGATCACAAGAAGCAAAGACTCTCTGGTCTACCCTGCGGCAGACCCGATGTTGGTGACACATTCAACCGTCGAGCGCTGTGGTCGAGTCTGAGGACAGAACTGAAATCGCTCGCGTTATTTTATCGGAACTCATTTTGTTTCTGATGTTGAACGCCCTTGGAATAAATTAAAACTGAAGTAGGAACTTTAAAAACTTGGGATATATCGAGAGCATTCGTTCTGTTTAAATGACTGGGGAGATAGAAAGGGTGGGGGTGGGGGGGGGACATACATAAACAATTATTAAAGGAACTATTTTTTATGTTCTATCTCTAGGTTAGGCCGTACATACCATGTCGATTCCGTCACGTGATAACTTAAATTGATAAGACCTCAGTTATAGGTAGAAGAGCGCCTTATAACAAATATAAAAGTGATCAGAGGTCCTGGATACTGGTACCGGGTTCAATCCCCCGGAGCTTACAGATTATCTGTCAAGCAGTTGGTCTGGAATGGGGGTCTAACTCAACCTCTTGAGGACAAATGAGGAGCTACTCGGATAGAGAAGTAGCGGCCCCGGTCTAGAGAACTGAGTTTCACGGCCTGGTCGGTGTTGCTCGGTTACGGGCGCTGGCTGACCCCATGGAACCATGAACATATTTTTTTGTTGCTGTCAACTTTGATAACATTTTACTGCATCATAACATTATGGATTAAATAGCAAAGCTATTATCTTCTTTAATTAAGTTTATATTCTTTAATTAAGGTTATAGCCACACCTAAATATCATATTCTTTGAAATGAAAAATGACACCTGAACACGGGAATCGAACCCGGGACCTTTGACTTAATGCAACAATGCTCTGACCACTGAGCTATCCAGGAGTCGTCCCGTGCCCAAGGTCAGTCTCCACTCATATTTTGAGGCAGAGTCTGTAATGGATGTATTTGCTTCGTCCCTCGAGCCACACTTATCTTCTCAACACGCCCGAACCAACGCTCGCGTTTGTCACATTTAAAAAGAAAAAAAGCTCGGCCTCGTGGTAGTAATCGTAGCCAAACCTCGTGGAATCTGGGGTGCTTCGCCCCCTATGATTGTGATGGTTTGCATAGTGTTGCCAAGCTATAGCGGAGAGGATGTGCACTGCTCCGTTACACAATGTTGAGTGAGTAAATATGGCAACATTGTGAAGGGTGTGACGTCACTCCTAAATTTATTATTATTATTAATATTATTATTATTATCATCATCACCGCGTCTTACTACCAGTTCAGGTTATACGCACTTAACGCTAATGTGTAATGGTAGGGTGATTGTGAGATGAAATGGAGGACCTACAGTTTAACGTGGGATCCGAACCACGGTGGAGGCCTGGCATTCCTCACATTCACAAGTTGTGATTAATACACGTCTTGTCAGAGGTGAAGGAAGGGTTTGGTAATCAGATAAATCTGTGCCGGGATCGAGGATTGAACCCCGGACCCCCAACACAGAAGTCCGACCACCAGGGCATCTTAAATGAACATTCTTTGGTGAAGTATAATATTCTTTCTGCTATGGTTGGGTGTTTAGTGAGAAGTGATGCTGTTTCAGGTTAGGTTAATAAGTCGTGCTAGCCTTAAGTACCTAAATAAAATCAATTTAAAAGATGAAAGATGGTACAGGAAAGAGGGACGAATGATAAGCTAGACAAAAAAAATAAAAAAAATGCTAAAACACGGTGAAAAAGATTAAAGTGAAAAATGAATAGTTTGATAGACGCCACTATATTTCATAAGAATACAATAGATTATTTGACAATAACCACGATAACCTCGACATGACACTAGATAGTTCAACAACCGCCACTATATTGATCTACACAACACAAAAATACTTAGTTAGACAGTCGCCACTATATTTATTTATCAACACGACATAGTTAGACAGCCGCCACTATATTTCTCTCCACGACACTGGATAGTTCGATAACCGCCACTATATTGATCTACATAATACAACAGTATATAGTTGGATAGCCGCCACTATACATTTATCTACACAATACAAAAGTAGATTAAGTCCAATTTTCGCAGGAATAACTTTTTATATGACAACTAGAAAAGTTACTAGATCTACTTTCAAGTATTCATACGTCAAGTCATGTGATCTACATTCGTCACTTTTGATAGATATTATCAAAACACATAAAATAACAATAGTAATAATAGAGTAATATGCTATCAATTTTGACAGCAAAATTTTTTTTATGAAAGGTGGTTTATATGTCCATTGTTAGGGTAAAGATGATCCTTGACATAATTATAGACCAAATTCCCTACAAGTGGTCGATCTCGTCAGACGATCGTGGTAAATAAAACTACAGACATTGTCGTTAAAAAGTCGATCTCTGAGTATTAAATTCGCAAATAATCCAGTACCTTCAAAAATGTTGTGACAAAAAAAAACACCTGAAGTTAAGTGGAGAAACGGGAGCTTTGATGAGTTTAAAGATTCTTTCTGTGCCCAAAAAATGTTTCCGACCCCTGCCCTACTTTGTCAGAGAGAGAACCTTGTGGGGGTCGCTAGAGCAAGGGAACAAATACCTTACGTCATATCACGAGGCATCGCATCATACATATTTATAATTAATATCCAACCTTCCGAGATTATGGACTACCCTTGCATCCAATTAACTCTGGTTAGCCGACACTCCGCTGTGACTTTGTAATGAAGCTATGAAGAAGGGGAAGTTTGACTCCCTCCCCTCCAACCAGACGATGATAAGGAGAGGGGGGGGGGAGACATAATGTATTATGCATGGAGGACGGAGTTGTGTGTCGCGGAACATTTTGCTGCAGGTTGAGATGAGCCGCCGCCGCCGCCACCGGAACAGCCGTCAGCGCGGTAGTGTAGGATTGTCCCGCTACGAGCGCTAGACAAGAGCACCCTGTTGCCAAGTTTTGAATGTTGGGGGGGATGGGGTAACATTTCAACCATCGTGTGTATGTCACGGTATGGATGGGATAGCTTGGATATTGCTAGTACCCTATGTAAGACATTGTGGAGGTAGGGCTGGAATAGCTTGTATATTGCGAGTACCCTATGTAGGACATTGTGGAGGTAGGGTTGGAATAGTTTGGATATTGCGAGTACCCTATGTATGACATTGTGGAGGTGTGTCTGGAATAGCTTGGATATTGCGAGTACCCTATGTATGACATTGTGGAGGTGTGTCTGGAATAGCTTGGATATTGCGAGTACCCTATGTAGGACATTGTGGAGGTATGGCTGGAATAGCTTGGATATTGCGAGTACCCTATGTATGACATTGTGGAGGTATATCTGGATTATCTTGGATATTGCGAGCACCCTATGTAGGACATTGTGGAGGTGTGTCTGGAATAGCTTGGATATTGCTAGTACCCTATGTAAGACATTGTGGAGGTAGGGCTGGAATAACTTGGATATTGCTAGTACCCTATGTAGGACATTGTGGAGGTATGGCTGGAATATCTTGGATATTGCGAGTACCCTATGTAAGACATTGTGGAGGTAGGGCTGGAATAGCTTGGATATTGCTAGTACCCTATGTAGGACATTGTGGAGGTAGGGCTGGAATAGCTTGGATACTCTAGGTATGACACTTCGGAGATATGACTGGAATACCTGTGAGTACTCTTGGTATGACATTTTGGAGGTTTTCATAGATTAACATAGATGCTGCACGTCATCACTCTCAAAATGGCGTCATGAGCTTCTCTACTTTTTTTCTATCTTAGAACTAGACATGGCTGCGGCCAATGACAGCGAACCGAGGACCTTCAAAATGGCGGCGCGAACGTGGAACAGCCAGGTAGTGTCGATATTATCCTAAAATGGGCGCGATTAGAAAGTTCCCACGTGGAGTGTCTTGGAAGGAGAGTGGGGGGTAAGCGGTTCAAGCAATGTTGCCAAAATAAAAGGGAAACAGTCAAGTTGACACTAATCCTGGGGTAGAGTTACACTTTAACGAGGAGAGAAATAAGGCGAGCGAATGTTCTTGATAGGTCTTGTAAAACAGTGTTTGAGGCGCTAAAATAGTCGATCAGAAACTCTTAAATGTCTGGGTGGAGCTATCTGGCAGTAGGAGAACAAAGAGGGGAGGAGGAAGATAAAATGACAATACAATGTGTGGTGTGACCCCGCTATTAAATGGTATCATTAGATTCACAAAGATACATTCTAGGCTTCTAAAGTCTGTTCAGCGTAGGAATTGTTTTCTGAAAGACCTTTTTTCTTACCAGAAAACTATTATATAGTAGGATATTAGTATGAAAAAAGACCTTTCGGAGAGTAATTCATACCGTGAATGGAGTATATTCCCAGAGAATTTATCTCTTAATGATTAACATAAATTTGTGGATTCTTGGACTTTTCAGAGGTAAATGTCAACTTTTAAACTATGCTTACAAGTCTTTTTTAGTAATATTTCTTCGAAACAATCAATAGCAACAGATTTCTCTTGTCACTGATGTTTGGCGGCGCCTTTTTGGTGATCAAGTTAGGTAGGAAACCAATAAATATTACATTAGAAAGTACATTATAATTATTCATAGATAATAACCGTTGTTCGCGCGTTTTAAGACGTTTGTCTCGAAATTTATTTCCACATTTAAAAAAAATACTCTAGGTAGTAATAGATCTTTTGAGCTGTAGCCATTTTGAAACGGCTATCCAGATTGATAAAGTATTTACAGCACATAAACATCGTTTGGTCTAGGTTCAAAGAATGTCCATGACAAATTTTGTTAAAATAGGTCCACGCAATTGGCAAGTGATCACGCAACAGATAAGACAGTACAAAATGCCAAACGGGTTGGTTAAAACAGGACCCTGGTTACACTCGGTCAATATAATAGTAAAATGTTATAAATGTTGGCAAAAAAAAAAGCTTGTATTTTTATAAGGTTCACTATTGAGTGGGAATTAATTTATTTTAATTCTTGTTCAGTTGTGATTAATTGAATGAATATCAATAATGTTTATAATAATTAGATATAATTCAATTATTATAATATTACTAGGAAGGGAAGGTTTAGGTTATTGTAGTGCAGCATCGCCTCGTAAACTGGTCACAACAATGAGACAGATATCGCCTTCAGTGGACGTCACATCCACCTCAACCATTATCCCGACTTCCGGCACGGTCCTGTATACTGCACAGAGACAATGGATATATCAGTGGCTCGGGTTGCCAGCCGTCCCGCATTGCCCGACCACAGAAAAAGAGGTTATAGGGCTGACAAAGACATGTTAAGGTGTAAGATTACAAGATTGTAGAAATATTCCTATTGTTCCTTCGAGTGCGGTCCACGCATGCGCAGTACACTGATGTCGGTACATCTATCTCGTGTTCTAATGACTGGATAACATGGGACACCGGAAGTTGCAGTGGCAGAAACCATCTCCCCTGGGTCATCGGTCAGAGGTACTGGGGAGACCAGCCAGACCAAATATTAACACGACCACAGAGTAGAAACACATAAAAAAAAACAATTAAATGTTCACAAAATACGATTTTATGACAGCACCTGATGAGAAGGCGCCAAATAAACACCCCGACCAATAGGAGCTACATATCCCGTCCGCTGCAACATTGCGGCACCACTAGCGGGATTAATAGAAGCTACATACCCCACCCGCTGCAACATGGCGGCACCACTAGCGGGATTAATAGAAGCTACATACCCCACCCGCTGCAACATTGCGGCGCCCCTCGTTGAAAAAATTTATATTCTGGAAGTTGTTTTTTTTTTTTTTTTCCCCCATTTTTGTTCGTTTTTTTTTTGGTTNGTATTTTTCTTGGTTTGCGTCCTTTTACACCGAGTAATTTTTATGCATTTCTGAATCATTGTAAGGCATTCATGTTGAATAAGTTTATTTTTAAATACTATAAATTCATAAATACTCAATACTTAGCACCGCGTCTTACTACGTGTTCGGGTTATACGCTGTAAAAATACTCAAACATGAATGTTTTCAACCTAAAGTTGATTGAATATAAGATAATGCAGGTATTTTTATAGGTAATCTACCCAAATGTGCGTGGAAGGAGAGTGGGAAAACATCTAGGAATAACCACCCTTAGCAGACCCAACTGGGATTCAAACCCCGATCTTCCAATCACACAGTGAAGCGGGTATTAATATGCGGTGCACACAAAAGAAATTTAAGATACGCCACTTTAAATCCGTCCTGATATAAATGACGAGGCAATGTTTTAATTACCTTAATATTAGTTAAACTAATTGGGTGACCTGGCGGTCTAGGGGTAAAGTGTCAGACTTCTGTGCTGGGGGGGGGTCCAGGGTTCAATCCTCAGTCCCGGCACAGATTTATCTGATTGCCAAACCCTTCCTTCACCTCTGACAAGATGTGTATTAATCACAACTTGTGAATGTGTGGAATGCCAGGCCTCCACCGTGGTTCGGATCCCACGTTAAACTGTAGGTCCTCCATTTCATCTCATAATCACCCTAACATTACACATTAGCGTAAGTGCGTATAACAGTAGTAAGACGCGGTGCTAATAATAATAGTTAAACTAATTATTGAGTAGTGAACAAGATAACATGTGTCTTTTGTGTCTATATGTTTTTTAAATCATCAATTAAGAACACTTATCTCATTTACATTTCATTTCCAAGCTCTTTTTAATCGGTTAAAACCAAACAAGAATCCAGCAAAGTGCAAAACTGATTGGAGTATGATCTACTTTCTTCGATTGCTGGCAGTAAGCATGCGCGCATGCGCACACACACACACACACAAAACAGTGGCGCAGACTAGCGGCCGAACAGTCGAAGCTTCAAGTTTGAAAACGTTATGGATTTTACAGAAGGTTATAAGGAAGTTTTTAATTTTAATCCTATTAACTAAACGTGACATATATAAAATGACTATTTATGGAATCTTAGCATTGCTAAGTTATTACTATCTAGTCTAATGCCGGGATCACGATCAACTTAACTTTAACTTAAAGTTAACTTAACGTAAAGGATCTCCTCGTGTTTTTAAATGGAAGCAATCACGATGTTGTTAACTTAATGTAATAGATGTCTTGGGAGGTCTTTCACGTTAAGTGAACGTTACTTGAAGGGTATCACGTGATCTAGCCAGCTAATCATTATGCGAGTAACGTCTACAGGGCTATTTATTAATTCATTTGTTGGTTTTTAAGACCAAGGTCTACTCTTTAGCTTTAGTTCTAGTGATCGGAACTTTAATTAAAATAAGCGCTAGTATCGTATCATTATAGAACAGACTTAATTCAAATATTGTAAAGAAGTTACAACCACAAAGCTTTTATTATATAAAATGGAATAATGTTATTGCTTTCAAAAAAGATTCTTGTTATTAAAATATAGATCAACTAACATAATCATAATTGTGAAAGCATTATCGGTTGAAGACAGTAAACATTCACAGATCATTTACACTAATACAAATAGTACAAATCACAGATCAAAACATATTATACTCTAGAATGGAGATGTTTGGTTCGAGGTGTTAAGTTACGTGAATCGTGATCACACATCTGTTTTCTTAAGTTAAGTTAACTTTAAGTGAACGTCACGTTAAGTTGATCGTGATTCCGGCATAATTAAGAGATAAGTGGTACTGAGGAACACTGGTTCGATTCTCGATAGTGTTGAATATATTGCACGTCCTTAACTCTACGCATAACACATAGTTATTAGTGCATAGCACATAATGCACAATAAGTTGAAACACATTATTTACAATGATCGCGTTCATAAGGTTACATAGTGAATAATGCACAAAGCATAAAATGTATTCAGATTTAACTTTTTACGCATTATCCATGTAATCGAGACATATCAGCCAATGAGGATGTTAGGAGAGGCTCTAGCCAATTAAAGGCCAGCGTACTGGCCGAACGGTCTAAGGCGTCACTCTCGTGTTAAGACTGGCCTGCTGAGGACTGGGAGATCGCGGTTCGAATCCCAGTCGGTTCTATACTGAGCGTTATTTTTCCTAAATGGTTTCCCACTCTCCTTCCATGCTAATGCGGGTAGATTACCTCTAAAATACATCCTTATTCATTCTTACCTCATTAGAGTAATGCGTATAACATTAACAGGTAGTAAGACAAGGGGATGAATATTTTTTTGTGACTAAATCAATGCTCATGCGCCTATAAATCGAGATACAAGCAGACAGCTACGGATACTGTTGGGGAAATGATTTGAAACCACGCGTTTAAATTTTTTAAAACGTGTTTTGTCGCTGTCGTTTTGTTTTGATTTGTTTCACAAAAACAAAACACTATTTAGAATATATATATATAGCCAGCTATTTTTTTATTTATTTTTTTAGTTTGTGTTGCATTATGGATCACAAAGCGTTTCTCCTGGCACGTGAATTGCTGCAAGTCTCGACCTGATTATTCTCTAAAAAAAATTCCACGAACGTGTGAATCAAGCTTAGTCGTCAACTTGTCGACTGTGAACCAAGCTTACCTCGTGGCTCGCGATGTGCACCAGATGCACCGCAAGGCAGGATGAGAGAGAACTCTAGCGAGAGTAGACGCTACTAGAGTCACGGTCGCATGTTCCTACATAATCTATGTTGAGAGCTGTTTTTAGAAACATTGCTACGTACGTACAAGAGACACTGAGTGTGAGGAGGGAAGTGGACAATGCTCTCAACTTGACTGGGATCTATTGTGATCACCACCCCGAGCGAGCGAACAATGAACCAAGAGAGCAAACAAACAGCCAGTAATATTGTTATGATTGGTTCGAGAGCCGATACAGTCTGGTCCGTGTTGAGCGGGACAACTCGACTACACCTGCCCCTGCGTCTCAAGCACGCGCATGCGCACTAGCGTGTTTCTGGGACAGGGCTCGATAGAGCCTTATCTATAATATTATTATTATTATTATTACCGCGTCTTACTACCCGTTCGGGTTATACGCACTTACACTAATGTGTAATGGTAGGGTGATTATGGGATGAAATGAAGGACCTACAGTTTAACGTGGGATCCGAACCACGGTGGAGGCCTGGCATTCCACACATTCACAAGTTGTGATTAATACACGTCTTGCCAGAGGTGAAGGAAGGGTTTGGTAATCAGATAAATCTGTGCCGGGACCGAGGATTGAACCCTGGATCCCCAACACAGAAGTCTGACACCTTACCCCTAGACCACCAGGTCACCCTTATCTATAATACATTCACGACCTTGTTTACTTGGATGACAGCTCACAAAGTTACTAGAAATAGTCCCTAATATATCCCTACGCCAACAGCCGACATCTATCACTTTGGATAACTGTAATGAAAACAGATGGTAATATATGAATGTGATAGTTAACCCCAGTAATTTTGGACAATATTATTTATATATTTATATACCTCAGGGTCCTAACAGTTAAAAACACGACTATTTTTTTTATCACCGCATCTTACTACTTGATCAGGATCCACGCATATGTACTAATTACGCTAATGAGTTAGGGATGAGGAAGGTTGAATTCAGTCAAGTGTACACGCATTTTCACGAAAGAAGAAGTGGAAAACCAGTTTGGAAAAAAAACCTCCGTACACCTGACTGGGATTCAAACTCTCATCTCCACGTCAGCGAACACAAACATTGAGGGTAATGTTAGCTAAAATATATATTACCCATTTTGGTGGTTGAATGGTCTAAGGCGTCACTATCACAATAGACTGGACTGCAGATGATGGAGAGACCAAGGGTTTAGCTTCATTCAGGTGTACTAAGCGCTGTTTTTCTTGAATGGTTTTCCACTCTCCTTCCACACAAATGTGGGCACACCTTCCCTAAATTCAACTTTCCTTATCTCTAACACATTAAAGTAATTAGTACATATGCCTGTAAACCAAACAGGTAGGATAATACCCTCACGACCTTAATTTACTTGGATGACAGCTCAAAAAGTTACTAGAAATAGTCCCTAATATATCCCTACGCCAACAGCCGACATCTATCACTTTGGATCACTGTAATGAAAACAGATGGTAATATATGAATGTGATAGTTAACCCCAGTAATTTTGGACAATATTATTTATATATTTATTCGAGGTCGGACACAAAGCTTATTTATTGTTGTATTCCACTTAAAAATATATTATTCACAGCGTCTTCCATAAAAGGTCTAATGAACAAAGCTTCAAAATGGCAACCGACGAATTTAAACCATGTGATTGGACGTGATGGAAACAAGTTAATATTTACAATGATGTACCCACGCAGTGGATAAAAATATTTTATTCAGTTAAATATTTCGAAATACAATAGAATAATCATAAATTAATTTATTATATAGGCTATATAAAAAAAGACAAGTATTTTTCTCTTTTCCAGGTAAATATGATGCTTGTATTAAAAGGTATTGATGTATGCACTGTATTACACATCATAGATAACGTTCCAAAACGTAAAATAAGTACTTTTAATTATGTTTAAAATATTGTTTTGAGTTTGATAAAAAGAAATTGATAAAAGTAATGAAATAGTAAGAGATAACTTAAGTTTGCGTTATTTTACATGTAAAATATAACAGGTAGGCCTAATTAAAAAACTTAACATTTATAACAAAACAGTGATCTTTTACAAGTGTTGGCAACCCAAAACCCTAAACATGTGATTTACTAACTGTCATCCAGATAAAAAGCTATCATGAACGGACTCTGCACAACTATGGAAAGAGATATTATTAATTCACATGTATTGCAAACGCTCTACCACTAAATACACCAAACAACTGGTGAAAGATGGCCCTGAATACCACATGAGCCAGGATGGCCCCATAGTAGAGCCTTGACGCGTGAAACCGAAGGTCCCAGGTTCGATTCCCAGGCCCAGGTTGTGATTTTTCACTTAAATGAAAAAAAATGTGTCAGTTAAAAACCTAGATGTCCCTGTTTCTGTGACGAGCTTACAAGCTTCCATCGACATTTTCCTCTTAATTATTACGGGGTGAGGGAGTGAAACTAACCCATTTTCACTTAAAGATAAAAATTAAATCCATACCAACTGAACAACACAAATGATGTAACAACGTTTCATAAATGCATTTTCAGTTTTCTGAATGTCGTCGCTTATTTTAAGATACTAAAGAGTTTTTCTGCTTGAGCAGATTAGTGGGGAGGAGGGGATGTTCCTACCTTCCACCCCTGCAGGCGACGAATGCGCCCTGCGGCTACAAACACTGCCCACGAACCTGTGTCCCTGTCCCTGTGACAAGCTTGCAGGCTTCCGTCGACATTTTCCTCTTCTCGCCGGCCTCCTTAAACACGACATCGCAAGACTTGTTCTTGCAGCTCAGCCCGCGAGTTCCGTTGAAAGTCCCGCACTTGGGGCACTTGCGCACTCCGCGCAGTGTCGCGCGCCCCAGGTCAGACAGCAGGGCCTTCAGCCTGTCATCGTTAGGCATGGCGGATCCACTGAAACATTAGCGCGCACCTGATACACTTCAGTTACTGGTGCACACTCCTGATTAGAGCACCATTGGCCACGCAGTCTATGGTGTCGAGCTTTCAATAGACTAATCATTAGTTAAATGTGGGTTTACCTTTCCACAGTGGGGGGTGCTGGATGTTGTTTCTGTTTCGGGTTCTAGATTTAAGTTAGTGTTATAAATCGTGTGCTGATACCAATCAGTTCAGAAAGTGCAAATTAAATAGCCTACATCAAATTTAGAAAAAAAACTGTGATACAGTTCATTGTTATACAGCAGCGGCAACTTACTGAACTATATCACTTTATATAATTATTATGAATTACAGAACCTAATTAACCAACCTTTCAATAGGCTGTTTTTTAACATGTCTTACTATTCGTTCGTGTTATATACTTATGTGCTAATTATTACACTAATGGTTTTAGGGATCAGGAAGGTTATATTTAAAGGAAATGTACCCACATCTGCGTGGTGCCCGAGTGTGAAACAATTTTGGAAAAACCATACTCAATACACCCGCCCAAGATATGAATCTCGATTTCCCAGTCATCGGCAGTCAAGTCTAATGCAAGAATAGCGTGTTTAACCATGCGGCCACCGAAGCGGGTTTTTAGTTGCTGTCCCAAATGAAAAATGTGTGAAAGGAAGTAATTATCAACATTTAATATGTGAATGATGTGTTTTATTCACTCTAAAGTTCGAAAACTATAGCATTTAATAAAACAAAAATCATAATATTAACATGTTGAGTACTTGTATGTGTTAATTTAATACTAACATTGTATGGTAGGGTTTTTTTTTTTTTTTT
>CABFWB010000770.1:12884-32891 GCA_902151455.1 Timema bartmani
TTTTTTTTTTTTTTTTGTCGAAGACAGTTTTTCTAAAAGGTCTACCGGGTAACGTAACCAAATTTACTGTAAACTTTGAAGATATACTCCATTCACGGTAGGAATTACTCTCTGAAAGCTCTTTTTTCCTACCAATATCCTACTATATAATAGCTTTCTGGTAGGGAAAAAGGCCTTTCAGAAAACAATTCCTACGGTGAACAGAATATATATAGGCTATTGGGACTGGCAGTGTTAGCTCAATACCAGTTTAGTTACAAGCTCTAATCCTGACACCAGCCTCCAAGTTAAGTTTACATCTGTTCAAAGCACCTACATCTCAATCTAGCTAAGAACTTCCTTGTCACCAAACAAATCGTTCGAAAGTAAAATCAATAAATTAATATTAACTTAATGTAGGGCCTAGTACAACAAAATATGTCTAAATTACTAAAGGATATACGTGTGATATCAGCTTTAAGGACAGGACAGGATGCTCACCGAACAAAACTCAGTAGGAATTTTTAAGAGAAATTAATATTGATTGTAAAACGTCATTTCAAGTTCACACAAGTAGGCCTACAAATCACTTGATCAAATTATGTCTGCTAAACAACAATATTTTATCTTCCACCATAATTATTTCATAAAAATATAACATTCACTTTAAAAACAAGTTAGCCAACACACATTTTCAAAAATAAAATTTCCATATGAAATAAGATTCAATATTATATAGTACTATTGATTACTATTTACTATGTTTACTAGCGCTTTATATAGCAACTAATATTTCCCCCAATAAATTTATAATTTTTAAATTTACAAATCTATATTAATATGTTGGACATTCTGTTAACCAATGGCGTTTTCTCATTATCATAAAATACGTTACAATCGATTATTGACGCTGTAAAGTATAATTATTTATCAACATAGTTTGTGAAAATGTCTCAGAGATTCAGCGGCACCCCAGCTAACGCAAGTCCAGGGCCTCCACAGCAGCGTTATCCACCTCCCTCTGTGCCTTCTCTGCGACAGTATGCAGGACCGACCTTTCCGGTAATGTTATAATATTTACTAAATAGAATTAAAGTGGGAATGAAATTATTGTTTTCATTTAGATTAAATATAATCATCACATCACAGTTTAACTACGTGTCCTCTGGCAAGTAAATGACGGACACATTTCTATTTTATCACTAAATAAGAAGCTTTTATTATGAAGTCCGTCTTTAAACTTGTTTGATTGACAACCTGTTAATGGTTCGTTTACAATGAATCGCACCCACTCGTTCTAAGCGCAGTCATTAGACGTGTTGGATCCATTTAGGTTTCAAAATGGACTGTGTAGTAAAATATTAAAACAGTTCATTTCAGCAAAAATAATTATTTTAAGGATAGTAAAATTTAGTTTTCTGGACTCATGAAAATTGCCTCTATTATATTTATTTCTAGGATTCAGTTCAGCCAGCCCTTGTGCACTTTATTTGGTATAAAATTGCAATGGCGTCGACTTAAAGGCCGGAAGTTATTTTTAATGGTGTCTGAATTCTCTTAAAGTGTGCGCATTTTATTAAAGGGTGCATCAGTGTCCTTGGTGAAAATTCAGACAGGTCCACACATCTCAACGTCCTTGCGATGCAACTGACAAGGGTGCATTGCAAGGTGACAAATCAAAAGTTGATGATTTGGATACAGAGAATATTTACGACCCTCAAGATAGACCTATCATCTAGTAAGAATCTGCCAACCTAATTAAGTCTGCTACCAGGCATGAACCCTAACAAGATATTTTACCAAGCATTTGTTTAGTTACAGCAGCGACCAGGGTTCACACCACCAACTCAAATGGGGACCGCGGCAGGCCCCAACATGATGCCCCGTGGGCCCCAGCAGCAGGCTCCATACACTCCCATGAGGCAGGGCCCTATCACACCGCAGACAGGCAGCAAGCGTCCCTCGGACAGCCGAGCGCCTCCGCCACAGCCTAAGAAGTTAGTCCCCATCGTTTTCTCTCTTATCTGGCTCAAGACAAACCACCTTTAACATTCCTTTTCTCGTACTGTGGTCAGGATCGCACTAGCATCGGTCCTCACACCTCGAAATACCTGGGTTCAATTCTCGTGAGTTCTAGAAACATTTTCTCCCTATGCGTTGCTAAAGTATATGAATAAATATAAAATTAATTAAAGGTACAATCCCAGACACAATTACCGAGGTGGTTTTTACCCTCCCTCCATGCAAATATGAACACACTTCCCCTTACCCCATTAGTGTATAAACACGCTAATAGACCGCACGGGCACTAAAGGGAGTGTATAGACACGCTAATAGACCGCACGGGCACTAAAGGGAGTGTATAAACACGCTAATAGACCGCACGGGCACTAAAGGGAGTGTATAAACACGCTAATAGACCGCATGGGCACTAAAGGGAGTGTATAGACAGACACACCAACCCAATGCTCTAATACGGGTTTGACAACATGGCATGGCTTATTTAATTTTGTTTCCACATCTTACTGCAGGAGGGATGAGTAGGGTAGAATCTTGGGGGGAATGTACCTGCATTATTGTGGAGGGATAGTGGGAAACCATTTGATGAAAAAGTATCTTCATTAAACCAGACTGGGATTTGAACCAGGGCCTTCTTGTCATCAACACTTTAAGACCACCCAGGTGTGTCTTACCTTGTTTTGGATGGAGAAACCTAACTCTATTTCAATTAATTGTACAGCTATTCTCTGAATCGCGTACAACTGTCACTGTAGTAACGGCAACTGTTATCAACACACGTCCATTACAGACTCTGCCATGAAACTACGAGTGAAGAATTACCCTGAGCACGGGACAGATCCTGTAGAATCTTGAGTTGGTAGGAATGTTTCAATACCGGCTTTAAAATAAACTTGTAATATTAGAACAATGCGTGGTAAATATATAATTTTGACTCGGTACTTTTTTTTAATCCTTTAGAACCAATATTTGTAATTTTGAGTGACAGATTTATGTAAATATAAATTCACAATGTCAAAGACGCTTCCCATGAAGTAATCTGTATTGGAGCATTTGGCTGCAGCAAATTTGATATTAGTAATTAATTACTTTAGACATTTATGAAGGAGTCAGTCAAGAGTCCGACATTAGTAAAATATGAATTGGAGGCTTGGCGTACCGACTCCACAGCCCCCTGGTTATAGCGTTGGCGCACTAGGCCAAGGTCTCCATGTTCAGTTACCTTGTACCTCTGTATTGCTATGTTTCCAGTGAGTTCTCACACTAGGCCAAAGGTCTCCATGTTCAGTTACCTTGTACCTCTGTATTGCTATGTTTCCAGCGAGTTCTCGCACTCGACCAGCAAGAAGAAGAAGAAGCTGGCCGACAAGATCTTGCCGCAGAAGGTTCGAGATCTAGTCCCAGAGTCTCAGGCATACATGGACCTGTTGGCCTTTGAGAGGAAGTTGGACTCTACCATCATGAGGAAGAGATTAGATATCCAGGTACAGGATGGAGATAGATGAAGGGAGAAGTTTGATGGTTACTTTAAAGGTCGAACCTGTCCATTTTGCCCGCCAGGCTGGCTCTTATCGCTTTCTTCCTTTGCCCTTATGTTAAATTATTTCACACTGTTTTCTAACCTGTGGTTATCTAAAATGTCCTAATTTGAATCGAATCAGAATCTTTGCTCCCTAACTTGTATCGATTACAAATCAAGTATTCTCTGATGAGAAAAAATATGAATCAAATATTATACTAAATAATGAATAGACTAGCTAGACAAAATTTGCAAGTTTCTATGGTGAGTTAAATTAATATAAGTTAAGTTTATTAAAAATTAAAAATTTAGATAAGGCCACACCTAAAATTTATTTTCTATAATATTTTAGTTACAGTTGCTATAAAAAGTTAAACTCTTCAATAATTTTACTTTTAGTTTCTAATGTTGGTTCATATATTGAGATTTTAAATTTTTGGATCGGATATAAATGTTAGTTGGATTTGAAAATGAAATTGTTTTTATTAATGTGTTTCTTTGTTGCTCAACCGGCAATATTTGTGAACATGGGTGTTGTGTTGACGCTATCAGGAGGCGCTGAAGAGGCCGATGAAACAGAAGCGCAAGCTACGTATCTTCATCTCCAACACGTTCTACCCCGCCAAGGAGCCAGCAGAGGGGGAAGAGGGAAGTGTGGCCTCTTGGGAGTTGCGGGTGGAAGGACGTCTCCTTGAGGACAGCAAGAATGATCCCAACAAGGCGAGTGGCTCACATTCAGACGGCTCTCTGACAAACCAGACAATCGTAAAGGAAATGTTTTTAGTAACTGACCAAACTGCGGGGTCATCGTGTGTCTCGTGGATCATTAGTCGATGCAATCAACACCGATAGTGGCTCAGGGGTTTGTTTAGCAGACATTAAGTCTTACAGGATTACCAAACCTATATCAGGATTTTGGCAGTAAGAACAGTATCTGATAGTTAACAAAAGCTACTGAAACAATTTTAATAGGTTCATATGTCAAGCCATGTTATCAAAGCTGGCCGCAGAAAAATGGGTTTTTATTTTCTAAACGGCTCTTCCAACCAGATCAGGCTATAACTATAAGACTGTGCAAAGATTATATTTTGTTTGATAAACAAAAATCCAGCTTTGACAATTACAAAGCTCCGCCAGTAAAAATATTGACAGCTCAATTACACATTTTTTATCATTGACTATTGTTTGGTGTTGTTATATATATCATATGTTGTGATAGTATCACCATCACCTTAGGACAAAATATGTTAGTTATGTTTACAATTAAATATTTTGTAAGTGGTAATTAATGCCTAAAAAGTTTTGTTTTTTTTACTTCTCGGTGCCACTAACAGATGTTTTGTTTGTTATTTCAATTCCATTTTACCAATCCCTTGAAATTGTATATCAAGTCAAGATATTCGTAGTTGTATTCGAGATACTTTTTTGAGATTTTTATGAACCTGGAATCTCTCTAATACCAGGGGATTGTGAGGATTCGATCGTTATGTCTTTAATGTGAGTCTCCTGGGACAGAACAGGAGATAGTGTTAGCTCACAGCTGTGATGTTTGCAGGTGAAGAGAAAATTCTCGTCATTCTTCAAGAGTCTAGTGATCGAGCTGGACAAGGACCTTTATGGACCTGACAACCATCTGGTGGAGTGGCATCGAACCTCGACTACCCAGGAGACAGACGGCTTTCAGGTGAACACTCGGACTAGGTACCGCCACTCACCCTACACGGCTTTCACATCTTTTTATCCAAATTTCAAATACAAATAAATCCCACTTTTGGATTTGATGGCTTTTTTTAAAAATTACAATCTGAAATTAAAACATTAGAGTAATTTAACTTTTTAAAGAATTTAGCAGTCATCATTTGACTCTACCATACAATCTTGTGAATATCGTAATATTTAAACGCTAGTCATTATTTGGACACAGTTTACTGACCTTGTTTTTATTGCACTTGAGATATATATATATATATATATATGTATAAAAATAAACTTGAAGCCCATTTGGAGACTGGAACCAATGTTAGTTCCACCCCGTCTCTCCCTCTCACTCTATCTGAAGATCTCTTAGAACACACATGTGCTTGTGTCCCCAGGTGAAGCGCCCAGGCGACAAGAACGTCCGCTGTACCATCCTCCTGCTCTTAGACTACCAGCCACTGCAGTTCAAGTTAGACCCGCGTCTCGCACGTCTACTGGGCGTTCACACCCAGACACGTCCAGTCATCATCAGCGCGCTCTGGCAGTACATCAAAACTCACAAGCTGCAGGTCGGGGAATTAGGTTAAGAATGTTTGTGCTCATGTTTATAGTTGTAGGTCAGTAAAGTTGCTTTCAGTTATCACTAGAGTTTGTCTAGGTCAAGGTCAAACTGTTTCAGGATGGTCACGAGAGAGAGTTCATCAACTGCGACAAGTATCTGGAGCAGATCTTCACCTGTCCCCGCATGAAGTTTGCAGAGATCCCTCAACGGCTGAATCCCCTTCTGCACCCCCCAGACCCTATAGTCATCAACCACATCATCAGGTGACTCAACGAAACATTCAACATGGCTTTTACACACTTCACTCTCGTGTTAAAGACTAGACTGTCGATGAGGTTTGATCTCGGTCAGCTGTACTGAGGGTGGTTTTCCCCTATCTCTCCACACAAATGCGGGTTCACTTCCTCTAAACTCAACCTTCCCAATTCCTAATCCATTAGTGTAATTAGTACTTAAGCTTATAACCCGAATGGGTAGTAAGACACGGTGCTAGTAATAATAATAATAATAATAATAATAATAATAATCTACAGTAGGAATACTGGTTTGTAGGAACACTACGAGCATCCTCAGGTTAAGATAGCAACAGTTGTACTTGGGGTATACCGGCTAAAATGTACCAACACTGATCAGTACAGCGAATACTGTGATGGGTGAGGGTACGATCAAGGCTGGTAGCGCGGTATACTCTAAACTGTACTACATTAGCCTCATTCCTGTCCACTTCTAGTGCAGTGTTGTATTGTTCAAGTGTGGAGGGAGCCGAGCAGAAACAGACGGCCTGTTACGATATTGACGTGGAGGTGGACGACACACTCAAGACACAGATGAACAACTTCTTGCTTTCCACAGCCAGTCAGCAGGAAATACAGGTACACTTTCATCCAGGGGTGTGACGAACACACTTTTATCAAATAGCGACAATTACCCGCTCCGGTGGTCACTTGGTCTAAGGTGTCACTCCTGTGATAGACTAGACTGACGATGACAGGGAGACCCGGTTCGAATCCCAGTTGGGTGTAATGGGGGTGGTTTTCTATTACCTTTCTACCCAAATGTGGATACAGTTTGTATGAATTTAACCTGAACCGGTAGTAATATATAATGCTAAAAAAAAGAGAGAGAAATTACACATTACTAGAGCTGAATCAAAGTTTGAAATATTTAAAACAAATGTACATAAAGTGTAGTTACTAAGGTCAGGAAGGAGGGATGGAAATCAACCCCATAAGACTTGCAATGAAACGAGCAACACAATTCACGCTTTACACAGCTGCCACTGGACAAAGAGGTAAAAACTCCTTCTTGAGAAAAATCAATTGTCAGCGTCCAATCTTAGTGGTTCCATGAATACAATTAATGCTCGGCTATTCCAGGACCTGTTGGTCCTATGCTATCAGTTAATGTTTGACTATTCCAGGACCTGTAGGTCCTATGCTATCAGTTAATGTTTGTCTAATCCAGAGCCTCGACAACAAGATACATGAGACCGTTGAAACAATCAACCAGCTCAAGACTAACCGAGAGTTCTTCCTGAGTTTCGCGAAGGATCCTCAACAGTTCATCAACAAGTGGATCATCTCCCAAACCCGGGACTTGAAGGCAAGATTTACTTTACCTTCATTAATTTACTTCTTTTATAACATGTAACATATTTATTAATTATTTTGTAATCCAGTTAAGTATGGTAAGGTGCTACACTTCCACTTTTATAGATTAAATTAAGATATTTAAATAGTTTCTAAGAATTAAGCCTCGGCGATGCTTCAAAATTTTGAATCAGAATTTAAATCTTGATAAGCTTCTTGTCCTATTCGAGATTTCTAATCTTTGTATTCACTGTTTTACAATGAGATTGCCCAACGGATAAATTATAAAAATAAGGAAAGACAATCTTATTAAATGAAAATTATTTGAAGAAAGCCAACCTAGGCTAAGGGAAAATTAAAAGTGAGGAATCCGATGAACAAAGGTGACATTTTTCTTCTGAGATCCT
Source organism: Timema bartmani (assembly GCA_902151455.1). Classification (NCBI taxonomy): domain Eukaryota; kingdom Metazoa; phylum Arthropoda; class Insecta; order Phasmatodea; family Timematidae; genus Timema; species Timema bartmani. The sequence continues at coordinate 20,658 of CABFWB010000770.1, forward strand.
GGGTTTGATCCCCAGAGCTACCAGATTGTCTGTAACGGGGCGTTAACTAGACTTCGCTGACCACATGACACTCTCTAACTACAAATGTTGGCACTATCTTCCTCAACATGCGGCGGCGGTAACACATTGGTGTAATTAACGCAGAACCCATGGTTAGGGACATGCAAAATTCACATTTGTGATAAAACTAATTTTTACACGAATTCTAGCTTTTTTTTCTAAATAAACACAATTTCTTTGTAATTTAGCAAATACCACATCATGCAATATAATTTTCAACGCGGTAATACTGATGATAGCATTATACCAGGGCTGCCATTTATACGAATAGTTTCAGTTTTTACTTATTTTATAGGTATAGAATGGATCACAGGAAAAACGAGTGTTTTCAGGATATTTAAGCTTTTTTTTATCTGAGGTTAACATTAAAAATCACGATTTCTACTTTTACACATTACAATACCTAAATTTCAATAGATCGATTCTTTGTTTACAGCCTTTAAAAGATTTCACGCTAGGTCCAAGTAAGGAAATTAATATATATATATGGACCTTGCTACAGGCCGTCATATTTGGCAAAATTATATCTTGTTAATTTTTATTCCCTTCTCCATATTTGATAGTAGTTTAGTCTTCTATGATGACATGTTTCGATGTTATTGTTTGGTCTAAACTTAAGTTGATAATAGATTTCTATTTGTAAGACTCAAAGTTAATGATATTGAGGTATCGAGTTTGATATTACTAAGCGTGAAATGTTTTGTGCGTGTTTATATTTGATTCTCTGAATATGTTAATAAATAGTTAAATACACAATATGAACGAAAGATGTAGATAGTTTTATTCTATTTTTTTAACGAATACTAATTTGACTCTTATTTACGTAAATAATATCACTTTCACTATCATCGCTTTTTGAGAAAAATAACCTCACATTTTGCATGTCTCTATCCATGGCACATAAGATCAAGACTGGGTAATGTTTGTTCTATTTCCAGACGATGACTGACGTAGTTGGCAACCCTGAGGAAGAACGGCGTGCAGACTTCTTCTACCAGCCGTGGGCACAAGAGGCCGTTTGCCGATACTTCTACACCAAGGTGCAACAGAAGAGAGCCGAGTTGGAGCAGGCCCTGGGGATTCGCAACAACTAGACATCTTCGCTGGGGAACAAGATTAAATACTCGCAATACGCGCACAGTTTCGCTAAACAGAAATTTTGTGGGTTTTGTTGCAACAAATTAATCGCTCCTACCCCCACACATGTTGTACACTTATCATTTGGTTGGGGGTTTTTTTTATAAGAAATGTCACAATTCTGATTCTTTCGATTCCTAAACATTTGTAATTTAATATTATTTCCATCCATCCGACCTCACATTTAAAATTGTTATTTAAATAACGGACCATTATATGTTTGGGGAGGAACCCTAAAAAAGTGTAGATAATTTTTAAAAAAACACTTGGACAAAACGCCATATTTGATTTACACAATGTCGCTAAAACACAAAGTACATGTTGAGTACATTTACAATTTTCTGGTACTAAAGTGAAACAACAAAAGAACTAATAATACTCTCAATGAAAAACTTCCCTCATTCTGAAAATTGCCGTTTCATTTAAAATTTAAATGTTAGAAATTTTATTCACTGGGACACAAGAGTTAAGAAGTTAGGTGTCTGACTAAGATCGATTCTTTTGATGCCAGTAAGAATAATTTAGGCTATCAAGTTCAACAGCCTTAGTTTCAATTGCAGTCAAATCGACTGAATATATTTTCAGTAGGAATGGGACCCTAAAATCCTTAAGGATATTTGAGAATTTGAGACTCACACCCTTAAAAAACCTTAAGGATATTCGAGAATTTGAGACTCACACCCTTAAAAAATATATTTCTTCTTTATTATTAAAATAAAATTTATTTCATAGCTATAATACTGCTCATTAGTAGTTCAGAACCAACATAATCACAAAACATACTCAACAACAAGGCCCCTGACTAGTAATTTAATGCTTAATTGAATGTATGATATCACGAATGGATTATTAGAAAAGATGTATATATTTAGTTGCTATTTATGTTTTTTAATACTTATATTTCCTCCGATGTCTATAATGATTTTAAAATAGTGGGTTTGAGCGAAGGCTAATTTTCAGCGACATTTCCAGACAAGTGAAGAGCACTTGTCTATTGGTTCAAGAACTGAACAAGTACAAAAACTAACCTTTCCTTGTGCTGTCTTGTAAACGTTTTTACTATCTCAATTTTAAATAAATACTGAACTGTAACGGGTTTGTGTTTTAAAATATCCTTACAAATAATTATTGCCGAGCGACATTACTCATCAATGAACGCCAGAGTGGTATTTATTTAGTATGACTACAAAATCATCTCAATGAAAATTCCTCAATATTTCCCTTCCTAGCGCACGATAAAGATCTTTAAAAGGGATGTTTAAAATGTAATTAAGGTTATTTGGAATAGAGCACTAGGCTAAATCATGTTTTAAATTAGGAGGGATAGCCAGTACACTTACCTTGGTGATATTGGAGTAGAAACTGTTTGGATAGAACACTATAAAACACAAACACATTTTTTAAGGACAAGCTTTCACTGTCACGTACAACTTCTTCAGGTAAAGAGAGTTTACTGATGCTCTTGGTTGAACTGCAAGGTTGACGTCCACCAGTTATGATATCACTTTATATATATTCAGATATAAAAACTAAAAATTGTGTTTTATTACATTCAATGTTGCAATACAGTATATAAGTGTGCTGGTAGGAAGGAGAGGAATTACCTAAGGTTGGGGTTAGGGGCTTGTCTGGATTTGATGATATATTGACAAGGCCAAGAGTATGTGTCACAGGACTATCTAGCTACCCTCTAGTCTTGCGCCAACTGCTTCCGGGTCTGATTGAACTATTCTAACAGGATTACATGCAATAGTAGAGGAAGCAAGACTGAGGTGGTATTGGTCATGTGGTAGGGGAAGCATATGTAACACACAATAAAGATGACCAAAAAAATAGGTGCACAAACATATTTTACAATAATAACACGTTCCAATATTATTACTAATGTTACTCAATGATGGCTTAATTTCATCAGAACTTGTCTAAAGTACTCAACTTTGGCAAACTATTAAGAAAATCAACAATTCATTTTTAGTGTATTTATTTTATTTTTACATAAAAAATCAACTGGTCTTTGCAAAAACTCGTCAAGTACTTTCCATAAACTTTGAATCTTGTTAGGATTATTAATCTGTTTGAAAATTTAATATCCTGAATTTAATTCAAAATTCGTATGTTGAACGTCAAACATTTCAATATATTTAACTTTTTAAAGAAATTGTCCGAGATCCGTTATTTGACTTTACGCGACTCTGGTAATATTTAAAATCAAGTCCCTATTTGGGCACTGTCTGTTAAACTTTATTTTTTATCGGACGCAATTAATTAATAAATATAATTTAGTCTAAGATTTGTGTGAGCTTATACCATCCATTGAATGTTCTGGCGATATTCAAGCTGAAACAATGTTTTGTTGCCGGTACCGGAACTGCGCCAGTGGTTTGTCCCGAGAAGTCTCCACGGTTTAGGACCCTGGTACTCTTGTGAGTCTAAGGGTATGTACGAATACTAATCCACAGTCAGTCTCAGCGCTTGTTGCGCTTGTTCCCCAGTGGAGGTTTCTGCAACTGGAAGCTCGACGTATCAGTGATGAGAGGAGTCTTCATGGGGCTGAACGCTCCAGAGCCGCTCAGCGTCCCGCCCAGGTTGAACGACGGCTGTGGATTAGCCACCCCAGACCAGCCTGGAAAAACAGTCCCAGTCCCGAGTGGTTCGTTCAAAAGACAGTTGGGGAGGGGGGAGACTCCAGGTGGGTGCAAGAAATACAAGCTGCGCTTACACGTGACTTTCATTCAAATAATCAACACTGCAACATGTATGAAATAAAGTTCATAAGAAAAATACATAGTTAATTTTTTAATTGCATTTGATAAAAGAAATTTAAATAATGTAATCAAATATTTTATATGAATCATTTTACTATCAATATTTGGATCAAAACATTTTTATCGTGAAATATTCGATTAGGACTCAATTCAAACCATTTTTATTTTTAAGTATTTGATTTGGACTGAATTCGAACAATTTTTACTGTGAAATATTCTATTTGAATTAGATGTAAACAATTTTTATTTTAAAATATTTGACTTGGACTCAATTCAAAATAGAATATTTAACTTTCCTTAAAAGTTTACTGAGAATATTATTATAAAATAGGGTAGAAATTTCAGTGCATTGTCAATATAAAACCATGGTGTGCACCTACAAGAGAGCTATACCGACCACTTTCATGTTTAGAGGGTGTCATGTGGTCATCACAACGAACCCTCTGGCCCTTACTCTCAGTTTTCTAGCTCCTCATTCATCCTCAAGGCTGAGATTGACTCCATTCCAGACCCATTGCTTCAAAGATAAATTCTAAAATCCCCGGGGATCGAACCCGGGACCTGTAGCCAGGAATTATGACTGTTGCATTGTTAGTATTAAGTTATAAAATGAAAGCTGTGACTCGATTGAAACGCGAGTTTATATTCTAGACTACAGAGCCACACGTTTTACGAGATAAAACATAGAATTTCTGTATCTAGAAAATTAAACTTTACAAATCTAATGAGTAATGTTTTATTTCATCCAAAATGTTTTCGCTATAAAATCTGAGAACATATTGTAGGGGTTTGCCAGTAATTCCAAAATCGAGACGAGTTTAATATTCTAACATAACTAAACATTTTTGGAGTACTTGGGATTTTCAACTATTGCAAAAATTAATTTCATTCAAATTTAAGATACATATGTATATATTTAGCACAGTGTCTTACTACCTGTTCAGGTTGTACACATATGTACTAATGAGTTAGAGATGAGGAAAGTTATATTTAGAGTAAGTGTATCCACAATTGCGTGGAAAACCATTTTGGGAAAACCACCCCGAATATATCCAACCGGGATTTGAACCCTCATCTCCTTGTCATTGGCAGTCTAGTCCAACACGAGGGCGACACCTTAGACCATGCGGCCACCGAAGCAGGTTTTTAAAATATTGTTTCATTGCAAATAGTTCAATATTTCCTTTTGTCAGTTTTAAAAATTTATAGCTTGTACAATAATATTAAATTTGGGTAAAAATATAAATTTGTGTTTATAGTTTGTACATGGATCTAGTATAGAAATTTAAGTTGAAATATTTTTAGCAGGAATATTGTTCTATATTACTCAAACTTAAATAAAACTCTGTATCTAAACTCGACTTGGAGTGAAAATTGTCAGCTCGCAAACACCTATTCAATTATCGGACTTAATTGGTGTTTCCTTACATTCCCTCTCAAGAAGAGATGTCTGGTGTATTTAGAACTAAAGATACATCACAATATAAACCACTACACACGGATAAATATGAAATAAAGAACAGAACGATACTTCCTGTCGTGTAATTAGAGGGCTGTAGATGTGAAACAGAGTTTGAAACATGCAAAGAAAAGGCATTTGTTGTCACATAACAGTACTTGTGCTATTTAAAAAATACATTAAGCCATCTTGGCGGAGAGAAAGGTCTAAAGAATAAACAAAGCCCACTGTTATTATTTTATGCTGGCATATTTTAATTCATCTCTGCTTACATCAAAGATGTCGTTTATACACCAGTCGGTGCTAAAATACTGTTTAGTGGCTGATATAAAAATGATAACATGTTGAAACATGTCATGTTTAGAGAGATATTTTAAATATTTTAATGATGTATAGGTACAAGTTTTATTTTTACTTAGAAATGTTTTCAAGATGCAAAGATTATTGTGAGGATCAAAGTCAAAGCGAAGGATATTTGACCTTAAATTTCGGCGCTTCACACAACTCTAATGATCATACTACGGTAATTGTTGTCTCCAGAGTGGAACTTGCAACCAAGTAAACATCACTTTGTTAACTCATATCACGTACAATATATGAGCTTAATCAAAATTTACAACACAACTCTAAACATTTGTTTACTCATTACATGGAACAAATATCCTCCATATTTAATATTAGATTCGATAAGTCAAAGGAATTAAAATCGTATAAAAACTAAACATAAAACTGTTTTGAATGTAATACAGTATATTTGGTTTGACAGAAATTATATTATATAGAAGTTTTGATCTACAAACTCAAAATAAAAATTAATGTTAGTAAAAACGCTAACAAAGACTAGTTGGTCACCGCTTCTAGATACCACTTTAGAGGTGCCGGGTTCGATTTCCGGCACTACCATAGTTATTGAAAGGGGAATTGTTCCGATGGTTGTCACGGTCTAGTTAATTAGGCTCAAGTCAAGTTTAAGGCTTCTACTGGCAACAGATAATCATCATCATCTTATTGAGGAAAAGTAACCGCACCTACGTGGTTCTTCAATGCCAGAAGATGGTTACACATCAGCCAACGGCATGTCAAGCAAACAAGCAAGGGTGGCATTTGGAAAAAAAAAAAAAAAAGTACAATANGGGAATTGGAAAAAAAAAAAAAAAAAGTACAATAATATAGATATTTATAAGTTAACAAAAGTATACTAAAGCACCTTTACCACACATGCCGGAGTTAAGTTGTTTAGGATTTGAAATTGTATTACATCTTGGTTAGAGTTTAAACACCACAAAATAAAAATAAAACAAAATATTACTAACAAAAATTTTAATAAAAATTACAAACTTGAAAAATAAAATAAATCCAAGTATTTCCTTGAAATCCCGTTTCACTCCCAGAGTAACGGAGGTAACACAGGTAACATAGCTCAAACACGACAGTCGCGTCGTAGAGCAGTTGCCTGTATTATACGGTCAGGTAGCCATTACACTGTCACATTCCTTTTATTAAAAGATCTTTGATAAAATAAATAATATAGTCTACAAATATTTTTAAAACATTGGCCTTATAGAACAGGCTCTAAGATTTTATCAAAGAAAATGGCGACATTTGAAACATTATAAATAATTATTTGATCGTATAGTATCCATGGTAGGTGCATTTTCTCAGATCGCTATAACTTCATTTCTAAATTGTGTTTTTATTATTATTATCATCTTTAGCAGCACTTCTTACTACCTTTTCAGGTTATACGCCCATGTACTAACTGCGTTAGTGTGTTAGGGATAAGGAAGGTTGAATTTAGAGGAAGTGTGTCTGCATTTGTGTAGAGGGGGAGTAGAAAACTATTTAGGAAAATCCACCCCCAGTAAACTCGACCGGGAATTGAACCTTGATCTTCCCATCTTCAGCAGTCTAGTTTATTGTGATATTGACGCCTTAGACGATGCAGCAACCGAAAAGTTAGTTTTATTTTTGTGTTTTAGGATGGTGGATGTAGTTTTAACTAGAGAAAAAAAAACTCTTAAGTCGGTAGCTTTTTTAAATCATAACTTGTTTTGAAAGTTTCAAGTTTTTTTTTTAGTTTGCGAGATGGTTTTAATATATCAACAACTCTTTTTATACATATTAAAAGTTTATTGAAATTCATTGCAAATTAGATTTTGTATAAAATTTGAAAAAAAATCCTGTTTAAGAAAGCCACATTTTTGCAAACTTTTAAAAATAGCAATACAAATATACAGTCAATTTCAAAGGAAAGGTGAGCTTTATTTCGCCAATAACCTGAGATTTTGTTTTGAAAGTGGGTATTTTTTTTTAATACCAGTTGTTTGTAACGTACGTTATTTTCTGCATTCTGACAACAAACACATTTTTAATATTTTCACACAGTTTTCCATATGTTACCAGTTATTCACGATTATGTCTAAATTTTAACATGATTTTATATCTACTTGTTACACTAACACATTACGTATGTTCCTTTTAAAACTCATTGCATGGCATTTGAATTAAACGGCCGTTTTCATAATTGGTCGAGATTACACTGCAACATTATTATTACTTTTACTTTGTTTTTCACTAACTACACTTTTTAAGTTTTTTATCAACCACATTACAGTAAAGTAATAAATAAGTAATATATATTCAATATGAGGTTGGAAGCATGGAAAAATATTGTAATGTATTGTAGTGAAAATGTTGATGAATGAATGAATGAATATGGTTGATAAAAGGAAGAAGGTACAGAAAAGATGGATATCTTATATATAGAGACATGCAAAAGGTGAGGTTATTTTTAGGGGAAAAGTGGTGGTATTTTTCTCAAAAAGCGATGCTATTATAAGTTAAAAGCGATGTTATTATTTACATAATTACGAGTCGAATTAGTCTTCGTTAAAAAAAACTAAGCTAAAACTATCTACATCTTTTGCTCATATTGTTTATTTAACTATTTATTAACATATTTAGAGAATCAAATATAAACACGCACAAAACATTTCACGCATAGTAATATCAAACTCGATTTATCAATATCATTACCTCTGAGTCTTACAAATAGCAATATCGAAATAATCGATTATCAACTTAGGTTTAGACCAAATAATAACAACACCGAAACATGTTGTCATAGAAGACTAAACTGCTATCAAATAAGGAAATAAAAATTAAGAAGATATAATTTTGCCAAACATGACCGCCTGTAGCAAGGTCCATATATATATATATATATATATATATTAATTTCCTTACTTGGACCTAGCGTGAAATCTTTTAAAGGCTGTAAACAAAGAATCGATCTATCGAAATGTAGGTATTGTAATTTGTAAAAGTAAAAATCGTGATTTTTAATGTTAACCTCAGATAAAAAAAAAGCTTAAATATCCTGGAAACACTTATATTTCCTGTGATCCATTCTATACCTATAAAATAAGTAAAAACTAAAACTATTCGTATAAACGGCAGCCCTGGTATAATGCTATCACCAGTATTACCGCGTTGAAAATTATAATGCATGATGTGGTATTTGCTAAATTACAAAGAAATGGTGTTTATTTAGAAAAAAAAGCTTTAATTCGTGTTATTCGCGTGAAAAAAGTAGAATTCATGTAAAAATTTGTTTTATTGCAAATGCAAATTTTTCATGTCCCTAATTATATATATAGGGATCTACGAATCTTCGATAAAATTGATATAATTTTGGATTTTATATTATTTGAATGGATGGCTTGAATCAAACTAAACCATAAAAAGATGAATAAGGTCTTCAGACCGTTACAAATCACACAATGTCCCTAAAATATGTTAATATCTTTTTAATAACAATTCTTGTGATGTAAAGTAAATACTTATAATTTTTTTCAAACTGACTGGAAAATAATGCGCACTTTTTATATACCAAAAACAGCCTTTATAAAACTTTCACATATTCTGTAATTGCACCTTTGGATAATACGTAACAAATGTGTTAACTTTGAGGACTGAAAATAATGAAATAGTTTATGATCCCCACAATAGATGGTGCTCTTTACCTCTTAACTTTTACATGGGGAACTATTGTTGCACTAACATGTTGAAGAACTTGTAGGATTAGTGTCCAAAGCTTATCTTTTTAACATAATAACTTTAGCATATTTAACTAGGATTTGATTCAATCCAATAATTGCTTCAATTCGGAATCAAAAACCCGCTTAGAAGATGTCTAATAAGATGATATGACCATTTCCGGTTATTGAAATTACAAGAAAATGTCTAAACCGATTATGACAAACAAACACTCATTATAAAGATAGGGGTTTAGGATATTGACAAAAAGAATAGCTTCCAAAGAAAAACCCGCTTTCTTAACGAGTTTCCATCATTTCCGCTGTTTGTGCAGCGGCTCATCTGGACAGTCATTCTTTGTTTACATCACCATGGAAACTCTGGATAAATCAAATATTTATTTTTGGTTAAAAATAATAACTCGATTCTAACTTAAGTGTTATGGCTGGGAGAAAGAAGGGTTTTAAATACATTTTAGCGCAATCATCTATAGCCATCGCTGCAACGACCCACTACTAAACATATGAAAGGGAATCAACACAATATGGCTTTTACAATGAAAAGAAGAACATAGTTCACACTTTACACTGCTGCCACTGGACAAAGAGGTAATAGCTGCCTCTTGGAGAAAATCGATCACTATCGCCCGATCCTTCGACCTTAGTTTCTTATATCTCCTTCCATATACAAAATTAATGTACCTCAAAAACTGAGGTGGTTTTCCTTATAAGATAATATATATTTTACAAAATAAACATATATAATTAATGATACATTTTTAATATTGCGAGAGTGTATAATTTATTTCCACACAACCATAAACATCCATGCCAAGTTTATTCACAGCAGCCATTTTGAAAGAAACTAACATGCAGAAATGTTGTGTTTTCCAAGAAGAACTAAAAGCGCTCTCAGGCAGCCACGAACCAAGATGCTCCAGGAGAAAGTCAAGGCTACTCTTACCACGCTATTTACCTAGAGAGTTGATGTTCTGGGAGTCGAGAGGGGTCGAGAAGATGAGCCCATAGCCCGACTGACTCCCCAGGGCTGACAACATAAAACACAAACTAGCTTAGGTGCATGATGACCAACATTAGTCAAATCACTATTCTTAAGGGCGGACAGCGTTTTCACGGAACAAGCGAGGGATCCCATTTGAAAGAACAAAAATTAGTTCAATATAAGTTAATTTAATAATTTATCACCTCATCCTACAACTTGTTTAAGTTGTACGCATATGTACTAATCACGCTAATGTGTTAGGGATGAAAAATGCTGAATTAAAGAAAGTGTGCCCACATTTGCAAGGGAGAGTATAAAAACCACCCTCAGTACACCCAACCCAAGTCTCTCTGTCATCTGCAGTCTAGTCTAACATGATAATGATGCCTTAGACCATGCAGCCACCGGAGCAGGTGGAGTACATCATTTGGGAATGTTAAACTCTTGTCTCATTTATTTGCATTAAATTTAAAACTTTTCAAAGAGGGTCAATTTGTTCTAAAGAAGCCCCGAGAGAAAACGGCAAGAATTTCTGGGGAAAACTAGAGGGTGATTTATATCTTAACTTTCTTTTTGTTACTAACAGTTTCTAAGCTGTAGCTATTTTTTGTTGAAATGGTGTCAATATTTTTTTTTAATGCTGTCTCCCACATTAATTTAAATGTTTAATGTGGCCTTTATGATCAAACGAGTTTACCATGCGCACCTTAACACAATTCGACCACCGGAGCGGGTTAAAAGAGATTCGTAAAGGTACGCATCCCACAACAACAAAGTAGTAAATTACCTGAGAAGGGCGAAGGCCCAGGAGTGACCCCAGGGGGCGGTCTGACCTTCTCGACTGAGGGTTTGGTCTGGCTTCCAAACACATCGCTGGTGTCCTTGAGGAAGTATCGACGAAGGTCCAGAAAGCGCTCCTTCTGAACCTCCACGGCGTTGTGGACTGTCTGGAGACGTCCGGCTAGCGCGACGAATGTGTCGTGTAGCATCCGCATGGCTGCTGTTAGCTCTGTGACAAGGAGTGTTGATTCAATCTCTGCTCGATTCAGAGATGTTGGTGTACCTCCCAGTGGTGCAATGAGATGTTAGTGTACCACCCAGTGGTGCAATGAGATGTTAGTGTACCTCCCAGTGGTGCAATGAGATGTTAGTGTACCTCCCAGTGGTGCAATGAGAATGGAACCGTACCTTGAGGAGTAATGGCCCGCGCATGAGACAAGGAGTTGATGTGTTTCTCTGCGTTCTCTATCTCCATCCTCAACGTCTCCATGTCCTTGTCAAACTTGGCGGCTAGTTCCGTAAAGAACTGCAGAGGGGCTGTGTTCTGGAACTGCAAGGCTGTGGGGGTCTCATGTGTGCGCTGCGCCATCTCTGCGTTCTGGAGACACTGGTGCACACAACATAATATTAGTGTTCACACATTCGCCAAAAAACAAGAGCAGAACTGAAACGTGCCTTGGTCACTCTCCACTAGTAGAAACAATCCTTGGTCAGTCTCCACCAATAGAAACATCCCTTGGTCACTCTCCACCAATAGAAACATCCCTTGGTTGTTCTACACTAGTAGAAACATGCCTTGGTCAGTCTCCACCAGTAGAAACATCCCTCGGTCAGTCTCCACCAATAGAAACATGCCTTGGTCATTCTCCACCAGTAGAAACATGCCTTGGTCAGTATCCACCAATAGAAACATCCCTTGGTCATTCTCCACCAGTAGAAACATGCCTTGGTCATTCTCCACCAGTAGAAACATGCCTTGGTCAGTATCCACCA
>CABFWB010000770.1:35753-68677 GCA_902151455.1 Timema bartmani
CCTTGGTTGTTCTACACTAGTAGAAACATCCCTTGGTCGCTCTCCACTAGTAGAAACAATCCTTGGTCATTCTCCGCTTGTAGAAACAATCCTTGGTTGTTCTCCACTAGTAGAAACAATCCTTGGTCATTCTCCGCTTGTAGAAACAATCCTTGGTTGTTCTCCACTAGTAGAAACATCCCTTGGTCGCTCTCCACTAGTAGAAACAATCCTTGGTCATTCTCCGCTTGTAGAAACATCCCTTGGTCGCTCTCCACTAGTAGAAACATCCCTTGGTCAGTCTCCACCAGTAGAAACATCCCTTGGTCAGTATCCACCAGTAGAAACATGCCTTGGTCATTCTCCGCTTGTAGAAACAATCTAGTCTCTTTCTGTGGCTGGACTTGAATGTAAATTGGTGAGCAAGGCCACACTACGGAGCTGAGAGGCATTGCAGCTATTGAGGAGGGCTCGTATTACTCTAGCGAGTTAAAACCTGAAACCTTGGTCTCAACCTTAGATAACATTCTCTCCTTTCCTTCCAAGCAGGCCTACTCACACCAGTCAGACATTTATATGTAAACAATAATAAATGATAGTTTGATAATTCAATATAATATAAATACTGCATTCTATCCAACTACCAAGAGTAAAGATACAAGTTTTTACAGGCAACAAGAGTATCTAAGTGACCATGACCTACCTCTAGCCACAGTCCAGTCTGTGTTTTACTCTCTTCAATTGAAAGGGGGGGACTGGTGTACCCCGTACATTACATAAGTTTGTGTTTTGTTGTGTTTTAGTTGTGAACTTTGAGGCCTTCAAGTTTCTGATAAATGTGTGGGCCTTGCCTTTCTATCCTCTTTTCAACATTTAATTTGTTTATTTTATTTTATTCCATTTTCTGTGATTATTTTGGTTGAATGTTTTCAAATCTGTCTTTTTAAATGTCTTATCAGTTTGCTATTCCCAGTTTGATTACTTTAGTGTATGTTTAAAACACTTTTGGCGACATTAAGAACTAAGTTACAAACAAACAAACGTGCGAGTCTACCCGATGTACGTAACCCATCAATACCTTGGCTATTTCGGCTTTTAGCTTGTCGGCCTGAAGTTTGTTCTTGACGAGTTCTGCGCTGAGTGACGACAGCAAGTTCTTGAGAGAGGCTGTGTCCTCCTCGACCTTGAGCAGGGGCTTGACCGAGCCTCGGGAGATCTCGGAGCTCAGATTCTTCTGGGACTTGACGAAACTCCTGCAACGAGTTATAAGAACCTTTAGGTGCTAAGGGAAGAGTATTGTCGGGTCAAAGGGAGGTAGGCTAGAGTTAAGACTGGAACATAAACCAAGTGGATATATATATCAGGGGTGTGCAGTCAACTTTTTCAATTCACAGAAAACTCAAATTCAATGTGTGGAATATTCTCAAAGCCTAATTGAGGTTTGAATATTTAAAAAAAAATTACTTCATCCTCATCCCTATCCTATTAGAGTAATTATCATATATGCATATAACCTGAACAGGTAGTAAGATGCAGTGATAAAAATAAATGTGTAATGTTGGGATTTTTTTTATACATTGGCATAACTATAATACGCTTCCGACACCTTAGCTCAGTCAGTAGCATGTCAGTCTACTGAGCTAAGGGTCTCGTGTTTGATTCCCGGCATGGCCAGAAAATGTATCATTGATGAAATGTGGATCTACCCTTTCACATTGATAAATTAACAGCCGGAGGTCTGGATGTTGTGTCTGTCCTAGTCTTAACAAAGATTATAAGTCATATAAAGCTACGACAGGCCTAGCAAGCCCAGGGCCCAGGCAACACGCTGGAAACAATAATGGATGTAAAAGAATATTTGCCGTTAGCAATTAAGTATTTCTCTTTAAGGAAAAACTCTTTTTGCTCTCTGAGATATTTTGTTATATTTGGAAGAAGGTACAGAAAAGGTGGATAGAAACATATAAAAGGGAACTAACACAATTAAATATAATTTATATTTAGTACAAAGAGCTGATTGTATCATTACATGTAGTTTTATATATCTATTTTTTAATAAACATAAATTTTTTACCGAAGTCCACTTTTTCAATTCAAAGCAAACTCAAATCGAATATATGAATTAATATTCTCAAAGCCAAATCAAAGTTCGAATCTTTTCCTTTAATTGTTTTATGCTTGAAAAAATATTATATTGTGGTTATTTAGAGTACTATTGGCACTAAAATTATTTGGAAAATATTTTATTGTGCAAATGTTTGTAATATTTTGTGTTACTCTGTGTTACTATTTCCACAGACATACCATTATTATTTTTTTCAGATTTTTTCCATGTAAGTAATAATTTGTAACGTAGATAAAAGCTCAGGACACTATAATTGAACATAAGTTGAGTATTATTGCTGTTAATATATTTATTGGTGAAGCTTCGAAGCCAAGTCGAAGTTTTGAAGCTTCACACATCCCTTGTTTCTAACCTGGGAATTTCGACCATATTCAAGATCGTGGCATGTTTCGGGAGGAGTATTGTGACAAAATTAAATAAAGCAATGATTCTACACTTAATAATTTGTTAATGAACAAAAATAATTTAATTTTAGTGTCTCTCAGAGGTAAACAAGGTTTATACAACATTCTTTTCTTGAATCCACACACTTTGATCAACAGGTGGTAAATATTTGAAAGTGATATTATGTTTATTATATTCCATTCACGGTAGGAATTACTCTCTGAAAACTCTTTTTTCCTACCAATATCCTGCTATATAATAGATTTCTGGTAGGGAAAAAGGCCTTTCAGAAAACAATTCCTACGATGAATACTTCACTCCCAACGCAGTCTGGGAAACAACATTTACATAGAATTTTTCAAAACTATACCATTTTATATCTCAGAAAATAGTGGCCCAGAGGAAATTTTTTATGGTGATTATTAACTTGATCGTAGTAGTCTAACAAGTAAAAAAGGTTTCATGACAATCCAAGGTGATGGCTGTCATGGCCTGGGTGAATTGTCATTTAGTTAAAAAAACTAGCACACATTCATGGCAAACCAAAAATATAGTATATTATTGAACCTACTTGAAAGCATCAATTGTTTGAATAATTTCATTGGGGATCAAGTTTTCCTTGACAGCCTTAATTTCTTGTTTCTTGGGACCCAAACCTGCAAAACATACAAGTCATGATATTTCAACACTACCGTAGCGAAACTTTGTAGTTTATAAATCATAGGTCTATAAAAGATTAACTTGCAATTGGAATATTAGAGTGATTCAATGTTTAAACTCTTTCTACAAATATCTCCAAGGTGACAACTTTCCCCACTAGAAGACGGAAATGTTAAATGTTCTCTCTTTCCCTTAGTGGGCTGTCTTCACTGAGGACCAGTTTCATAGCCAGACTGAGTACCCCTCAAGTGTGGCGCTATACTAAATATAAGATGACACCCACCTAGACCGGAAAAATAGTTTTGCAGACTAAACTAATTTAATTGTGGTCTAGGTAGGTGTTATTCTGTATTTAGTGTAGTGCCGCACTTGAGGGGTACTCAGTCTGAATTTGTTCAACAGTTTAGGATTTATTTATCAAGTTTGTTTTGTTATAATTAATCACTTCAGAATCTTGTTTTGTGTATAGGTTTTAGAAAACATTAGATTTCTCATAATTTTACAGAGAAAAAATATAAAGAATCCCGCCCTTGGATCCCACTATAGGTCTAGTCGATTCAGCCTTACAATTGTGACGACAGTGAGCCCCGAGTGTTTATGTGTACCGATACATGTATTAGCCTACCTAGTTTGCCTTGTGAAGTGTCCACCCCACCCAGCCCCACACTCGAGATTGCTGCAGTGGTAGCAGCAGTCTTGACACCGAACAAACTCCCTCCACCAAGGCTAAGCCCCGTCGAGGTGGTGGCCCCACTCGTAGCCGGAGTCAGCCCAAATGACAAGCTACCCAGGGGCTTGGCGCCCAAGCCTTGAGCATTGGTTGTATTTGTGGGAGCAGTCGATGCAGAACTCAGCGCCCCGAGGGAGAAACTAGTCTCTGTAGAGGCTGGGGCACCAAATGAGAGTCCTGTAGATCCTGGAAAGGCAGGCTGTGAGGATGTTGTTGGAGCGCTGAAGAGGCCCCCACCCAGGCCAGTGCTAGACGTTGCGGTTGACACAGTCGATGTTTGAGCACCAAATAGACCGGGTGTTTGGCCAATACCGAATGACAGACCAGTAGAGACAGTTGAAGTTGGAGCACCAAATAATCCAGTCGAGGTTGTTGACACAGATGGTGCACCGAATGAAAGGCCAGATGATGTGGTTGAGGCAGGTGCACCAAATGAGAGTCCTGTTGATGTGGGTGCACCAAATGGCAGAACAGTTGAAGCAATTGAGGAAGGAGCCCCAAAGGTGAGACCAGTAGATGCGGGTGTTCCAAATGTGAGGCCTGTAGATGCAGGCGTTCCAAAACTGAGGCCTGTAGATAAAGCTGGTCCAAAACTTAGGGCAGTGGATGCAGTGGATGCAGGTGCACCAAACGAAAGACCTGTTGACACAGTTGATGTAGGTGCACCAAATGTAAGGCCACTCGATACAGAAGGTGCACCAAATGATAATCCAGAAGCAGCCGAGGCCGGAGTTCCAAACGATAGACCAGAAGTCTGCCCTGAAGGTGCACCAAATGAGAGCCCTGTGGGTTGTTGAGATGGGGCCGAGGAGCCAAAGGAAAGATTAGGAGTTGCCGTGGAGCCAAATGATGGCGAAGCGCCGAATAATCCTCCTCCCTGACTTGCAGTGTTGAGGCCGAAACCTGTCGGTGTCCTAAAAGCATATAAAATATACAAAATGCCAAACCTCACTCTTCTGGTTGGTGTATCACACCTGCTTATGATTTACAAGTAAAACTATGAATGATTCAAACATAGTTTTGTTGTTTACCATAGGTAAACCATTAGAATATCGTAAGAACAATCTAAATGAATAAAATACACCAATTTTAAATTAAAAAAATATCCCGCCTTTGCAAAATTAAATGCCATAACATTTTTAGATTACATTTTGTGACCTATATTAAAGCTTACTTATTGGAACCAAATGCAAACGAGCTTCCAGTATTGCCCGTGTTCCCGAACATTGTAATGATTTATTTGGTTTCTAATAAATTGTCAACAATTTTTAGAAGCCCATTCATAGCCGCTTGTCTATAGCTTAAAATTTCACAAACGAAAAAGGAATAAAAAAAAAGCAACGTATACAGTTGCAAGAATACGAAATATATCCAGTGATGCCACACCAAACAAATATATTAACCTAAATTGTGATATGAACTATGAACCAAGGAGGTAGTCTAATAATAAGGTACACAAATAAAATTATAAATTCTAAATTTTTTTCAAAATATTAGTAATAAAGAATAACTAAGATTAATATTATTTTTAATAATTAAAAGTTTCAGAAAGGAAACAAGACACAATATTGGTAAAAAAATTAACAAATTTAGCTATGATTAAAATTATTTCAACTAACAATTTCATAGCATAAATTTTAAAAGTTTTAAATGTAATATATTCCAATTAAAATATAAATATTATCTTTAATTTTAACATAAAAACTAAAATTTATTTTCTGCATTTATGTTAATATCTTAATACCTACCATGTGAGGAGAACACTTATTAATTAAATACTTTTTCAATTATAATGATATTTTGTTTCCTTTGTTTTTGTTTCATGTTAAAATTATAAGTTGTAAAAAATGTAAACTAAAAACTGTAATCAACTTCAAACTTGCCTTTTTAATGAAATTATCTAAAGGTTTTTAGTTTTTCTGGAATTAAAAAAAACAAGTGTCTATCTATAATTCCATTCCAAGGAACACTAACATTTAGTAATACGAGCAATCACAGCTAAATGATTTTGTATCAAGTAAATGTTTTAAAATCTGAAGACAAAAGTTGTATTGTTGAAGAATAAAAATCCTTTAAATTTCGTAATTTTCTTTCATGTTTATTTATAAACATCAAATAAATAGAAAAAAAAAACCATACTCTCTCCATTCTAGATGAATACTTACAAGTAAGTTATAACAATGGGAATATAATACATAGTAACAAAACACTTTACTTATGTATATTCTTAAAATCATTGAAAATGTATTGTTTCACAAGTTTTACTTTAACAATAGTCCCCGACGATTATAAATAAGTATGAACAATCTGTACAATTTTGCTTAAATCCTTTGTTGTATTATGTCTAAGTAGGTATTCAAAGAAATCAAGGGAGCTTTGTTATCCACTGTTACTTTCTCATTCAATGGCATTGGGAACTCAAAAGTTTACTTACGCGCTCTCTAATATTGTTATTGCTCGTTAAAATCATTCCTAAATATTTAAACTAATTACCGGTAACCACATCAAATTATATGCTGTCCACAATATCGTAGGCCTAATCTTTAAATTATCACAATCCACTATAACTACAACATATTATTTTCTTATGTCAACAATCGATCACAATTACTGTCTACCTGTCTACATCAACAATGAACCCTTTTTCAGGCTATTGTCTTAAATTATCTGAAAAACATGAATAGGCTATGTATATAATTTCAAAAATTTAATAAGTATGCAATTATTAATTAATATCGTGTTTTACTACCTGTATGGGAATAAGTATAAATTAAACAAAAGGGTGGCTATTTATGATTGTGACAGCATTTGTCAAAATAAGTGATCCAGATTTAAAACAATTAATTTGAAAATATATAAACTTGACTTAACAGACAAAAAATATCAGTTATAGGCCTAAGTATGTGAGCATTTAAGGGGGCCGCCTCAGTAAGCAAGAAATTGCCGTGAAGATGCTCAGCTCTAACACAATATTTAATTCTATGATGCGCTATTTCAAACTATGGTTCACACCAAAATAAACTTGAAAGATTACAACAGGGCTCTTTTTCATTAACAACCCGATATTTGGACTTTTATTAATATATATATATATATACATTTTTATTAAATGTGACCTTTTTTTAAAAAACATATTTGCAGATCAATGAGACTAGTCTCGATGAAAAGGGGCTCTAGAGTTAGCCTTGCTCTAACAAATACAGTAATCATTTGATAGGTTCACAAAATAAAACTTAAGATATTTAAGAAATGTCAGTGAGCTTTCCTTCTAACCTTAGGATAAGAAGTTTTGTAAATCTCGATCGGGTGTACCAAGGGTGTTTTTTTCTAAAAATGATTTTCCACTCTCCCTACACATAAATGTGAGTACACTTCTTCTAAATATAACCTTCCAAATCCATAAAACCATTAGCGTCGTTAGGACTTGAGAGTATGACTCGAACGGGTAGTAAGACGCAGCGCTAAAAAAATGAACAAGTTTTGTAGTTTTATTTCCTCCCTTTCTTATTGGCATGACAGAGAGTGGTTGTTGGTGAAGGTCGAAAGAAAGTATAAGCTTAGAAAGAACAATGAAGTAGTTCCAGAAAGGGTAAACACTGTTGTATTTTAAACCGTGCCGCCTGACAGCGACTGATACCTCCTCGCTGACCGAGGCGGCCGCCTTGATGTGTGTTCTATAAATAAAAGGAAGTGTTGTGTAAAGTTACATACAAGAGGAGGAAGATAGTTACTCTTTCTTCCCACTGCGTCTTTAAACCCGCCTTGATATTATGCTAAATAGTTGGGGAGGAGGAAGGTAAAATTTAAAGGAAATGTACCAGCATGTATGATTAGGGAGAGTATGAAACCTTTTATAAAGGTTTACAACACCATCTTGTCAGTTAACCAGACTAAACAACCAGACACTAATGTGACTAATATTATCGGAAAGTCTATATTTATATTGTAATTGTTTTTTTATTCCTACACATCTCCACGAACATAAACCATGAAACTATGTTGGCTTGTACTCCACCAATCGGAACAAGTTTGGGATTAACCATGTTCATCCTAAATCCCTTTTTATTTCATCACCACATTTCACTACACATTCAGGTTGAAAACATTTATGTACTAACTATTCCAATGTGTTAGGTAGGAGTGAGGAAGGTTGAATTTAGAGGAGTGTACTCACATTTGCGTGGAGGGAGAGTGGAAAACCATTTAGGAAAACCACCCCCAGTTCACCCAACCGAGATTTAAACCTCGATATCACCATCCTCGGCAGTCGAGCTCAACACGACTAGCGCGTTAGCCAACTACGCCACCGAGGCGGGTCAATTAGGTTAAATAAATCACTAATAGGTAGAGATAGGGTCAAATAGCATTAATTTTCAGTTTTTTTAGCATTAATTATTGGAAATTTAGCGTTTTGTGGCATAATTTAGCATTTTGTAGCAAAATAGGTAAAAATGTCTTTCGTCAATGTTTTTAGGGCCTATACAAAGGCTTTATTGTAAAAGCAACGACTAACGGAATGTGGCGATTAGCCAGATGGGCTGTGGAAGGCACAGGATGCAAGTAAAACCCGAGCTGAAGCACACAGACGAGTGAAACTCAATGATTTTTTAATCACTTATTTCCGCTGAAAAACATCGTTTTATAGAAATTCTCAGCATTTTATTTAAATGCACAGCATTTTCAGGGAATTCGCGTCTATTTCGCTAAATATAATAATTTAGCTAAAATACTCTCAAAATCACGTTTTTCGCGTTAATTCACGAAATAAAAATCGCTTTAAACACTGTCAAATGCCATGAAACGCAAAGAAAACTTATAAATACCCTATTTTTGACCCTTTGTTTTCTTTTCGCGTTTTTCGCAAAAGCGAATCTACCCTATCTCTACTAATAGGTAAGATTGTCAACAAAAATTGTTATCTTTGATAAAAACGAGTCATTAAGGACTTCATAAAAAAATAATCCAACAACTTAGCTGTCGGTAGCGAGATACTGAGCCGAGGGTCCCCAGGTTCGATTCCCGCCCGGCATGACCAAAAAATGTATCATCTGTGAAATGTGGGTTTCCCCTTTTATAGTGATGTATTAATGGGCCGGGGGCTGGATGTTGTGTCGGTTCTATTTTTAAGTTATTTAATGAGTTGTGTGCTTATTTAATCAATAGGTTCAGAAAATACACGTTAATTATCTAAAAACAAAGAAGGAAATAAAAAAGTAGACATCAAAGATAAATTAAAACCCTTGAATCGTTTTCTTCCCGGTATTTCAGAATTATACTCACCTTAATAAATCTTTGTTGCAGGAATGAACCAGAATCATCTAAATTCAAATAAATTTAAATTACGTCTTCAGTTTCCCCAATTGACTCAGAGTCAGCATTATGAAACTGTTGAGGTCGACTCAGAGTCCGCGGGGAACTCGCAAGATGGCTCCGACACTACCCACCTGTCACAAGATGAAGAATACAGACTGTGTTCCAACCACATCGACTCGCCACCAATGTCCAATGCCAAGGAAGCCACCGAACTGGCCGACCCGTGGTTCTCTATTACAAATGAGCCACATTGGCCGATCACTGGTAACGACAAGGCTACCCTTCTCTCTGCGATGCAGGGTTTGGAGGTTGTACAAAACACCGAAGAAGAAGAAGTCTTTCCCTTCTTGAAAGAATTACAAAATTCTGATCAAACATTTTGTTGCGATGGTGAAGTAAAGACCACTACGAATATGAGAGTTTGCATGGATGAAGCCGGTGTCAGCCAGCCAGAATGTTCCAAGAAGACACCTTGTTCGGCAGAAAATGACATTTTGCAAATTATAAACACACAAATGTTCCAAAATGGCAAGGAAGCTACAGAGCTTGCCAGACTTGTATTTTATGATAACATCGACACTACAACAAATACTAACTTAACAAGTAACTCTATGATGGTTGAATATGATGACGTGCCTGAAAGTATAATTAACAAGTTTTCTGGAAACATCCTCCCGGAAAATTTTAACTGCGCTATTGACGAAGTTCAGGCAGACAACTCCGCATCAACAGATGCTACAGATCTTCAACGCTGCACTCAAAACAGCTCCCAGATATTCGGAGCATCACAAGAAATCAATATCAGCACCCAAAACTCGGAGTATTTAATGGATAAGATCTGTGACCTGAATCAGTACACCCTGGCCACGACGCTGAGCTGCCCCCAACCCCTCAAGTTGAAAATTCGTAGATCATGTTCACAGAACGAAGATAACTCGCTGTTTATGAATTGGTTTGTGGAACCATCTTTCAACATATCAGAGCTTGAGCATGACAACCAAGTCAAAGACTCCTCTATTATTTATAGCAGTGATACGCTTCCATTGAAAGGTGATTTCTCAACAAATATGGCCTGTACACCTGAAAATAATGAGCTAGGAAGCTCCTTGGCTTCAGAAAGCGAAGATACAAATCGATCCGAAGAAACAATTCCGGTCAACACAACCCAGACATTTGATGCAGGCTCAAATATTCCATTTATTGAGCCCAATCACTGCCTCAGTGACAATGCGCTAAGAACATTTCCTGAGAAACCTGATCTCAATACATATCGGAGTAAAAACTCCCCTCCAGGCAAACTTGCGTCCAGAGGTAAGGTCTTGTTTGAAGATAGCGAACAATGGGAGATGTATCGCAGACAACATTCCAAGAAGGCTAAAACGTCAAACAAGCCACCAGAAACATATCAAGTAATTCCAATAAAAACCAGAAGAAAACAAAGAAATATTTCACAGCAAGGTAAGTTTAGAGTTTGCTGGTGATCGTCTTTCTAACCAATATTATTACTCTTGTCTGTTATATTTTTAAAACTGTAGGATGTAGAGTTTCCTACCTAGGTCTCATAGTATAATATATGTGGCCATTGTTTTTATACAGGCATACCCCAAACTTACGACAGGTTAGGTCACAGACCACTGTCATAACAGAATGAACGGGCATAGGTACCCCAAACTTACGACAGGCTAGGTTCCAGACCAATGTCATAATTTGAAAAATGTCACAATTTGAAGCAATGCATTTTTTTTCATTTATTGATGCATTTACTGCACAGCATTCTTCATATACAGATCTAACTGTTGTAAATAACACATTTGTAACTAAAATAAACACTGTAGGCCTTATATTTGTAAATAGGGTAAGCATACAACTCACTGGACAGTGATTCGAACGGTAGCGTCATGTTACTAAGATGTCGTATCTATGACACAAACACCTCTAGTTCGGGGCATGAGGGCAATTGAGAAGCATCATATAAGTATAAAGTGCTGTAAGTCAGTATACGCCTGTATTCCATTCAACTAAGGCTTACCTGCTTCGGTAGCCGCATGCTTTAAGATATCACTCTCACAATAGACTAGACGTGGAGATCGTGGTTCGATCCCAGTCTGGTGTACTGAGGGTGGTTTTTCCTACATGATTCTCCACTCTTTCCAGGCAAATGTGGATACTCTTGCTCTAAATTCAACCTTACTCATCCCTAACCCATTAGCGTAATTAGTACATAGGCATATAACTTGAACAAGATATGGTGCTAAAAAACTAAGGCTTATCTTCAGCCGAGACTCCCATCAGTAGGTCCCAGGTGCATGTGTTAAATATTTGTGTATATAAACAGTTTGATGTGGATTACAACCCTCCATATGTCCGCCATATTGCCCACTACCCGCTGTGTTGACAGTCTCTCCTCTTCATCCACAGACACGAAGAGCACCTCTAGGGACAGTCCAGGACACCACACAACTCTTCACTGTCCTAGAAACACCAGACGCTCAAAGAAGACAAGGGTAGGTGCAAGGACACACAAACACCCTAATAACTGCAACAACCCACAGTGTGCTTTGTTCCGATACAGTCTGGTCCCTGGTGAAGATAGCAGGTCTATATTGGATCATAACAGAGTGTACATTAATTACCGTGACCAATTGTCCTTGACTTTCAGGGACAATTCCCTAAATAAAACTTTTGTCCCTTGACTTTTCAAATGTAGGTCTCCATGGTTTATATAAATATGTTTCAATGAAGTCACTTGCTAAAAAGTTTAAATGTAAAATACTATCACAAATATTTATCACTCATTCAGATATTTTTCCCCTTTTAACTTTTGGCTTTAACTGTACATTTTTGCTAAAGAGTGGTCACAATAACACAGACATAAAAAACATAACCGAGATATATTATGTATCATTTAAATTACCACCTGTGTTAGAGATGAGAAAGGTTGAGTTGAAAAGAAGTGTACTCGCATTTGCATAAAGAGCGAGTGGAAATCCATTTAGGAAGAAACCACCCTCAATACACCTGACCGGGATTTGAATCCCGATCTCGCTGTCACAATCCAATCTATTGCGAGAGCGACACCTTAGATCATGCGGCCACCAAAGCGGGTCTAAATAGTAGATAACTTCCCTGGCTCTCACCATGGGTTTTAAAATGGCTTTCCTTGAAAACGCTCACTTTAACCTTCCTCCAACTATGGTTCCCTACTCTCGCTCCTTGCAAATGTGGGTACACTTCCTTTATATCCAACCTTCATCCCTAATTCAATTTACATAATTAATACATAAGTATAAAACCCAAATGGGTAGTAAGACACGGTTCTAAATAAATAATAATAAATTAGAAATGTTTCGAATTAAAACATTTTCAGGATATTTGCTGGTTATTCCGTCTGACAGCAACCTCTACCGTCACCAGGAGGGTTGGGGAGGGGGGAGGTACAACTTGCAAGTGTCATATGTTGTTTACAGGCTCGCAGCGATGGTGCTGCTATCTGCAGACTGCGGGAAATCAAGATGCAAGTGAGCCAGTGGTTAAACCAGACAGGGTCCCCCATGGACAGAGGTCAAGTGCAAGGATTGGTCACGGAGGTGACGGCTTTGAGCACCAAGCTGCTAGGAGACGCACAGTTCAAGGTGCAAAGGACCCATACCATTCTAAGTTGTCAAGTTATCTTTAAAAATCTGTTAATAAAGATAAGCCAAGATTGTGTGTATCTGGATTTATGATGAAGGAAGGATTTAGAGGAAATGTAACCACATTTGCATGAAGGAGAGTGGGAAAATCATGAAGGATAAACCCCTTCAGTACACTCAGCTGGGATACGAACCCTAACCTCTCTGTCATCAGCAATCCAGTCAATTGAGAGAGTGACACTTAAGTCAATTTGACTATTGAAGCTGGTTTCTAACTAATAAAAGTAATTATTATTTTTTTAAATTGAAGTTGATGACATTGTCAAATATTTATATTCCTTTATTTGTTCTGAAGTCTTCCGAGACCAGTTGTTTGGATGAAGGGAAACTAATATTTCCAGGCTTGATCCAAGTTGGGAAAATAATAACTTCAAAACCAGCTTCGGTGGCCGCATGGTCTAAAGCATCAAACTTGCATTTGACTGGACATGCTAATGACGAGGCGACCGGGGTTTGAACCCCGGTCGAGTGTACTGAGGGTGGGTTTTTCCTAAATGGTTTTCCACTCTCCCTTTAATGTGGGTACACTTCCTTCAAAATTCAGACTTCGTCATCCCTAACTCATTAGTGTAAATAGTACACATGTGAATAGCATAAACAGGGAGCAAGACGCGGTGCCAGCCATCATCTGCGGTGCGCAAGGAAACAAATTGTGTGGACAATAATCTGAGGCCAATTTATAGATTTTACTGTTAATTCCACTCAGAACACTAATCTCTAGTGCTTGGTTGATATAAACTCGTTGTTTGGAGCAACCGATAGGGATGGACAAGTCCTGTGTTTCATCGCGCGCATCCCAGACGGTGGCTGTTGCGACTACGGCAGAAACGTCGCAAGTTATTACTCCCTCAAGCCCGAAAACATTGGTTTCAATTTATTTCTTGTAGTTCCACCAAATCCTCGGTGTAGAACTTGACGTGCGTGGTTTATGTCCCTTCCAGGGTACAAAGAGGAGTGAGGTGCTTCAGATCTCCGAGGCGCTCCTGTACAAACTGAAGACCTCACTGGGGCAAGCCCCCAGACAAATTGATAATGCGTGAGTAGAGACGACAATAGAGGTGGTAGGGGCCCACACAAGAGGCACCTGGGAGAGATGGCGGCCCGATCCGTAAAGATTGTTTCATACGGATGTGACAAGTACAATTTTAAAATTATTAACAAAGACAAATCATTCATCATGCACTGTTTCCAGCCTGGGGCCGCGTCAGTTTAGTAAAATGCCTCCATCTTCCTCTGTCCTTCCACCGTACTTCCTCCTTTACTCTTGTCCATTACTCTTCCAATCAACTATATGAAATATTCTCAAAGGTAAATCAAACCTCCAATATTTTTTATTTTTTTCTTCAAAACAACTGAAAATGTTGCAGAACCCTGCGAAGTAGCGAGTAGAAACCTGGTGGCGAACCACTGAACTATAATATTTAATTGTTCCAGATTGTCTCTCCAAGAAGAAGAAGAAGAAGAAGAAAGTTACTTCATCTCCTTCAATGATTACCATGAAAACTCGGAGTCGAGCCCCAGTTCTGACTGCGACAGTCGAAACGACTGCACTTACGAGTCAACCATCGAGCCAAGCAGACAGGAGGACCCAGCATTCACTGCCAATCAACAAATCAACACATCACAAGTCTGTTCGATAAGTAACCTACCCATAAACACAAGCATGAGACAACTGACAGAAACACCGCTCTACTCTTCACAAGTCGCACGGTCATTTGAAAAAAGGGAAATGGAACTTTCTGGACAGGAAGAGGGTCCGTTTGGAATGGTCTGGTCACAAGAACTGGCAAAGAACTTTAACAAGTTGCACGTGTCAACTTCTGTGTCAGTTGATACTTTGTTACCGCCTGGCTCTGAACATATCAACCAACAGGTGAAGTCTGTCATATCTGAAACTTTGTTACCGCCTGGCTCTGAACATATCAACCAACAGGAGAAGTCTGTCGTATCTGAAACTTTGTTACCGCCTGGCTCTGAACATATCAACCAACAGGTGAAGTCTGTCATATCTGAAACTCTGTTACCAGAAACCTATGAGCAGGTAAATCAATCAAGCAAGCAGGCATCAGCTAAACCAAAAGATAATGATGACTCAACAAAAGTGAAATGCGCCATAGGAATCCTCGATCAACCGATATCTCCCCTGGCTGTCAGAGAACAGAATGTTGATCCACAGCAACAATCTGTTGACTTGTTAAACAACTTACATCCGACAGTGGGCAGCAGAGCCAAGATAATGAACAGAACTAGAGCAAGAAGAAGCCTAAAGAGTAGTAACACATCAAAGAGTAAAGGGTCGAGTAACAAAAAATGGAAAAGTCAAAATGCTCCAACAAAAATGCAAGTTTATACAAATGTTGAGAAGAGCAGTAAACAGGACTACCAATATTTACCGCCTAGCACCAAAACAGAACAAGTGTATAGAAGGAAACATTTTGAGGAAGACTTGTCCATCGTTTGGGAAGATCCAAATATGGGAGCTAACCCAGACTTCCCGCAACAAAGCCAGCCGATGATGGTGTATTCGAAATATAAAAGTTTAAACAACTTCCCCGACCATCCAAATCCTCGGCAACAAATTAGTCCCGAAATGTTACGGCCGGTAGAGGACAAATCATTCTGCTCTCGACAGAAAACCCAGATTCAAAACATGACGGAAACTTGGATGGCTCTGAGAGATGAGTCATCACAAAGTTATTCGAATTCACGAAGGCAACAAGATAAGTTGCAAAATAAACAACCAGGTCATTCACTTTTGGAAAATGAATCACAAAGCAGTTCAGGCAATCAAAAAGAGAAAATTCATCCTCGAAAGTTATCAAATTTTGATTTACAAAGTCAACTAGAGGCGACAGAGAGACAACCAGAACAAATGGAATTCGATCCTCAGCAATGTATTGTGACGCAACCTTGGTCAGACATGAGTCGAGAGTTGTCCGAGACTTCTCCGAACACCATGAAATATCAGCTAAAAGAAACGATGCCAGTCTCCTGTCTGGAACAAGAGGGCTGGTCCCTGGATAGTGCAACATCTCAGCAACAGAACCAATCTTCTCATGTGATATCCAAGCCAAGGGTGTGTTTGCCAGAAGGGTCGGTTCCGATCAGTCTCCTGGCGTCCGTGATAAAAGGTGTCATCCGTGTGACAAACCCAGAGGACTACAGACACAGCCTGGACAAGCTGCCTGAGGGGTTCTGGGACAATGACGATGTGACGATACCATGGCCTGAAGAGCATCAAACATATACAAACATTGACAAGCAATAACTTACCTCCGTCAATGAGTCGCCAACTTATTTTCTAGTGTTTGGTGAAACTCTTTAAATCAAATTTAATTTAATTTTGGATAAAAAAAAAATAAGACATTTAAAATATAATCAAAGAAAATTTGGTTCCACTTTAAGTTTGAATTCACATGTTATCAAACATTCAAACACGAGATTGGTCAAATCCACTATTTTACAAATCCGAATCTCGAAAAAATCGACGAATAAAAGAGTAAATAAATACACAATAGAATAATATAGAATAGAAACTAAATGTTAACACTCATTCAGTTAAGTGTTAAATTAATGGTCTGGGGTCTGGTTGTTAAGTTTGTTCTATAATTATCTTAGAGATGAGCCACTAATAAAACATATTTAGAATTTAAAATCAGAAAAAAAAAATTGAATTTCATATCCCTATGCACCCCGTCTTAATACTCGTTTGGGTTAGACGCTTATGTCTAATTAAACTAATGGTGAAAGGTTATATTTAGAGAAAGTGTACCACCATTTGCATGGAGGAACAGTGGAAAACCATTTTGTAAAAACTACTCTTAGTATACCTGACCGAGATTCGAACCTCGATCTCCCCATCATCATCAGTCTAGTCTACTGTAAGAGTAGCACGTTAGACCATGTGGCCACCAAAGCGGGTCCAATATCCCTGAGGGTTTGGGGGATTCAGAGATTCAAGGATCTCATCCCTTTAAACATGTGTTTTAATTAGTCCAATTTCAGATTTTATTTTTTAACAAAGTTTGTTAATAGGATATTAAAATCCGGGTCTTAACAAAAATTGTATCTTTAAAAGTTTGTGTATTGTTTATTAGAAAATGTGTGTAGTACAAGGATTTGATCTCAAAACCATTGGATAAACCCACCAATGTTCCACCACTCGAGCTACCCAGTCATGTGACTGTGTTGGACCTGCGTAGCTCAAGGTCTAGGAATCAATCCCCTGCAAGGTGTATGAATACATCCAAGGAAAGGGCCTTCCTTGCTCGTCCAATGAAAAACATACATTTTATGATAACAAGATTATTAAAATATTATTTTAATGTAAACTATGTAAGACGATATATATATGACAATTTGTTATAACATTAAGAAGTAGGTATAAAGTTTATATAGAACAATATTACAATGAATAAATGGTCAAAGTTATTTAGAATTACGGATAATAGGCCTAATTACTCACTAGACAAAATTCATGGCAAGAAACTCAAAATGTGCTTCGTTTTGAATAAATAAACAATGTGATAAAGAGTGACATGTTTTAAACATTATAAACAAATTAGAACAAGATTATAATCTACTAAGGCTAGGTTTATATTCATGCATCGCTAATAGCGAATAGTATGCAATACACAACTCACAAGAAAAATACAACAGTTTATAAAGAAACGTATCGGCCAAAGTCTTACTAAAACCGAAATTGGCCTAACCTCTTTGATCAACTAGCTAGGTGTTTTAAAAATACTCCTTTTAAGGGTTCACTTGCTAAACAACGTTCAATAAAGTGTATCTTATCTTGAGATTAGCCTAATTTAATATTATGGTGGACCTATTTCTCAATAACAGAATCAAGAATGTAATATTTCACCTTTATTTTAAATCATATTTACAATCAGTGTTGTTGACACTAAAACAAAGAAAATTCATTGATAACGAACAAGTATGGCCACCACAAGACATTTTCAAACATAAAGAGAAGATATTTTCCATTTACTGTGTCTACTGGTGTTTAAATTGGCTAGATAATCTCCTCGCATTCTCATTTGCTGATACATTTAAGTCCAAGGGTCGTCTATGCTCAACTACATGGATAACACACACAAAATTAAAGTTTTTCATTATTTTATTTTTTTACCATTTATTTGAGGTACCGGTATTTAATGTGCACTTTCTAAACCGAGTGATCATATCAGCGCACAAGAATATCTGAGAGTGAAAGGGCCTACAGATTTTCTTCGGAAAGGTATTTTCCTAGAGAGTTCTTTTACATGTCACAATCGACATAGGACCAACAGTTTACTTCCCCTTCGAAGAAAATTGTGCTATGAATTTTCATTGTTTAAGAAAAATCCATTGACTTCAACTGGGTTTGAACCCTCGAATATAAGATCCTGAGGCGAGAGCTTTATCCTAAGACTACCAATGTCGACAAAGTTAAAGTAAAATCAACCTTACAACTTGTTCACTATTCACTATTAGCTATGTATGAATATAAATCCAGCTTAGAATAACAATTTGTAATTAAACCAGCAGCAAATATTACAATGTACCACAGATGTATCTTATTGAAAACAAATATGTCATGTAGAGTGTACAAAGCTTCGAAAACTTCAACTACTCTTTGAATATTTGTTAGCTTCAATTTTGATTCAAAAATAAAATTCTGGATTTGACAATTTACAAAGCTTTGCCAAAAAAAATATCAAAAGTTAAACATACATTTAAAAAAATAAATATCAGTTTATGTAATTATTTCCATCACAAATTAATGCTTGCATAAAAAAAATCTAAAATAATTACATTACATTTTGTGAGAGTAACTTAATTTATAATTTTAAGAAGAAATATATTGCATATGTTTGAAATATAACATACATACCTAATCACGTCGTTCCCTTAAAGGGTAGGCAAGAAAGTCTGTATACAGCTCAAAAAACATCAACTCCGTACTTAATCCATCCTCACTAACTTTTTCCACACTTTCCTATCCTTGCATACTCCCTTCACTTCAACAACAAATATAACATTTGGTAAATTATTATATTTAATACCTAAATTTATATAGTTGTGCAAAGTATGGTATTTATATCCAACAATTAACTTTTTTTTTTAATATTCCAACTTTGATTTGGCTATGGGAATATCTAATAATATTTTATTTGACTTTGAATTGATATTGTGTATATTTATACAACTGCAAACAATAAATATAATTTGCAAAAATATCCAACATATTTATTCCAAATTTGATGGTTCTATTAAACCTCCCAGCATACAACTGAACTATTGCAAATTTTTGCCGCCGAATCCACACGACACCACAGACAAAAATGGAACACGAATATTTATTTCAGCCTTGAACAATTTTACTTACGAAGCCAAACTTTTTTTTCAGAGTGAAGTTGAAAGTGACGAATATTCGAAGTGTAGTCAAAGTTTTACACACCCCTGATGTAACTCTTAGATGTGTCCATATTTATTTTATTTAAACTCAAAATATTTTAAAAGTGGTCTAGAACCAACTGTATCTACTGGGCTGTAATATTTGAAAAATATGGGTTTTTGACTTTTAGTTTAATATTAGTTCTTGTAATATGGTATTGTAGTTAGGCCTTTTTATATAGAAATAACACCAAAATGTTATTTTAAATATAGGTAACAAAGATGAATGCAATTATTTTCAAAGTGTTAACACTAACCTATATGAATAAAATGAAGAGTTTGTCTGTCATGAGAACTGCGAGATATTTATCTCACACAGAGATCTGACATTTTAAAACTAGTAGCCCCTGTGTGCAAACACGTGCACCTAGAAGCCAGAATTTAAAAATTTGGGTTAGATTTCTTGAAATTGATTAAAACGTGGGTCAGAGGAAATAAAATAAAGAGTTTTTTTTTTACTGTTTGTTTGAAGCAAAGAAAAATGTTGCCAGGGTAACCATGCAATCCATAGTGTATGTACCACAGGCAAGGCCAGATACTTCTGTTAGTAATTAATATTCTAAGTCATTTTTTATCAATCTGCGGCTAAGAATATATATATATTTTTTAATTCATACATTTGATTTGAACTCAATAAAAAATACTTAGGGCCAATCTTACAATGTCTCGTCAAAGTCCTCGTAACTTAACTGTTCGTAAAGTCTAACCGTTGGTTAAACTTGGCGTTGTGTATTACAATACTATTTTTATGTGCTCGTCAAATTACGAACAGGTGCCTTCCATTAGTTCTTAGCATTAACTTTCTCGGAGCGCTAGATTTGTTTCAAAGCTTTTGATTGGCTTAATTTTACCATTGAGAATATAAGCAAGTCATTACAACGTCTATGGAAGTGTTATGAAAACAAATCAATCAAAGCAAATCCAATTTACTAAGACTGTTTAAGGTTATCGGCTATCTTTTATCATATTTATTTGTCTGCTAAAACGTTTGTTGAAAATAATAAACACGAAATTTAAATTTTAGCAAAGAATAGGAAATTTTGCTAATTGAATTAATAGAAAAATACAAACAAACGATTTAAAATAAACAATTCTAATTGGTGTTCATTCACTTCAATAATTTCCAAAACTTTATTTTTGTACAAACTTAAACGTAAGATGATTCTTCCTCGTTAAAAATTTTAGGAAATTCTTTCATTCCAATTACTGTATCTCTTCGGTCTTTAAAGTCTTGGGTTCCTTAGAACTTGAAACTCATTTTCAAAGTCATCATAATCAAACAATAAATCACCCATTTCATAATACAAATAAATGTAACCTAACTTTAATAATAACAGTTGCCTTGAAAACAATATGGCGGAGTCTTTAACGTTGTTAATGTAGACGTTATGTTTGCTAACCGGAAGGTAGACCTCGCGTTAACTTTACGAGCACTTTTACGTGGACATTAGCGCTAACTAAACATTGTAAAATCAAAAGTAGTGGTTGTTATCACTTAACCTCATGTTAAGCCCTAACGAATAGAATAACGTGACATTGTAAGATTGGGCCTTAACATTGTATCACAATAAATACAGTCCAGTTTACATAGAGAGAATGTAGTTGAAGTTATCTTTGTGCCAAGATAACCGTGTAAACATTAAACAAACAAAACAAATTCGTAACAAGTGGTTACTGTCAGGGATACAATAAAAAGAGAAAACATTTACCTTAAGTAATAATTTATAAAATAGACCATAAAAGCTTAAGAAGACATTGTGATTAAGTTTCATGGAAAAACACTTACACACTAAGAGAATCTCTTTAAGGAAAAACCTCTTTTCGTTTTTTGAGGTACGTTTTGCTATGTTTGGAAGAAATTTCCGGAAATAAGGATAGAAACAAAATGTTGGCTTTTATAAAGAAAAGAGAAACAAAGTTGACAGTTGGCACCGGTGCCACTGGACAGAGAGTTTGTGACAGCCCTGGCCTAGGTTTTATTCTATCGGAACTCATCAGGAAGAGTGTGAAGAGTGTAACAAAATTCCTGCTTCTTCTTTCAGGAAAATGCGTTGAGCATTTCCCACTCCATCCTGATGAGTTCAGAGACCGAATCCTAGGTCGGGGATTGGGCAGTTGCCATCAATTTTATTCACCAGGCAGCCATTACCTATTTGTCTAGTTGCGACAGTGTAAAGTGTGAACTGTGGTGTTCTTTTCATTCTAAAATCCTATTTTATTTGTTTGCATCCATCTTTCCGGCACCTTCTTATATGTATGACAAAACACTAAGCGACTGATAAGTTACAATAACTCACTGTTTATTACACTTGAATTTTCTGTCCCAAGATAAATATACCACTGTGACGGCAATTTTGATAAAGAGAGGGCTGCCTCAAAAACTGTTTCATGAGTGTAGTACCAACATAACTATAATAAAAATATATTTCAGTCTCTATTAATGTAGTTTACAAAAATAATCATTGGTAGGATAGTAAGTACAGGCTTCTAACAGAAGCTCTCGGGTTAAAATCAACAGCTTTATAGGCTCGGCAAATTCGAGGTTGTTGTATAGGAATATTATATGCTGTTAGGAGTGATACTTTCTATTTATTTGTATGTCGGTGAAACTGTCCACTCCCTTGACCTCACCTTGACGTATTACACTATGACCCTAGCCCATAAGCTTCTTCATAGTGGAACTTGTTAAGGTAAGCCTGCTACCTCTCATGTTAAACAAAGGGTACATATGTTCTTCGCTATTAAAATATCAATTCTATCGTAATTTCAATAAAATTGTTGTTTTTAAATAATTTCAAGTATATAATGGTTATTTTAAATATTAAAACAAGTCTTTTTAGATTTAATTTGATAATCATTTGATTTTGATCTAAATGATTAACTTTTAATATTATATATATCTAATTAAGGAAAACCTTTTTCACTTTTTAGGGTATTTTGTTAAATTTGTAAGCAGGTAGAGGAAAGAAGG
Source organism: Timema bartmani (assembly GCA_902151455.1). Classification (NCBI taxonomy): domain Eukaryota; kingdom Metazoa; phylum Arthropoda; class Insecta; order Phasmatodea; family Timematidae; genus Timema; species Timema bartmani. The sequence continues at coordinate 58,052 of CABFWB010000770.1, forward strand.
TGGATATAAACATATAAAAGTGGACCAACACAATATGGATTATTTTAGGAAGTTGCGTTACATGTTTCATATTCCCTCCGGATGAGTTCTGATAGAATGAAACCTAGGTCAAGGGAGTGAGCGATAATTGACGATTTTCTTCAAGAAAAAACCATTACCTCTTTGTCCAGTGGCAGCAGTGTAAAGTGTGAACTGAGTTCTTCTTCCCATTGTAAAAGCCATATTGTGTTTGTTTCCTATATAAGTTTATATTTACCTTTCCTGAACTGTCTTCTATTTAATAATATATATTTATTGAATACAAATTCGGCTTGATTTGAATCGATAGTTGGGGGCTTTCCGAGAACCTTTCTTGAAATGGGATAAAAACATTTGAACTCGCAGGTCTATAATAATCCTTCTGAACTGTTCCGGACAGACTCGTCACTAAACCGAGTGAAACATTTGGTAAGTTATGTTGGTACTGAAGTCTGGGTGCAACAGCAGGATTGACTAGAGGGAGCATAAACAAAGACATTCGGACTAGTCAGAGGATCCTAGCAGGCAAGACAATCAGGTCATAGCACAATGGTTTTGTGTTAGTGAGGTTGAGAATACGTGAGCCTCTCATAACCAGTGGAGCCAACATAAACAAAACACACGTCCCTGGGAACAACACGATACCATCACCAGTGGAGCCAACATAAACAAACCACACATCCCTGTGAACACCACGATACCATCACCAGTGGAGCCAAACATAAACAAACCACACATCCCTGGGAACAACATGATACCATCACCAGTGGAGCCAACATAAACAAACCACACATCCCTGGGAACAACACGATACATTGCAGCACTCGCCAATACGACAAATAACTCTCCATCGACATCAAACTAAGTGGGAAGTTTAACATTTTATGGCATTTAAAATAAAACATTTGAAGTAGACATAGGTTTTCCTTGAAGAGTTGAGGGGAAAGCAGAATCATGTTTCCATCTTTCCCCTTAGTCACTAAAATGGGATAAAATGGACCCTCCACTCTCCAAATAATTTTTAGTTCACTTTCTTATTAAATTTGGGAAAAATCAAGTTGAGAAATACTGATAGAATGAACTGCTATCAGCTCCATTTTACCCGTTAATATGATTTTTTTAAAACTCGATGGAGTGAGCCTGCAAGCCAGCTATACTGACCGAGCGGTCGCCGCCGTTAGTGATAATAGTCCCAACATTTGCGGAGAGAGGGTGTCATGTGGTCAGTAAAACGAGCCCTCTGGCCATTAATCTCAGTTTTCTAAACCGGATCCGCTAATTTATTCAAGTAACTCCTTAAGTGTCCTCTCGAGGATAAGTTTGACCTCGTTACAAACCCACTGCTTCACAAATAAATTCTGGAAACGCCAGGGATCGAACCAGGGACCTGTATCCAGGAACTCGAGAGACATATAAATGAAAATTTAATTCCTGAGAGGGATTAGATTGATGCGGATGTAAAGTTGTGTGCACTAATGGCGAGCAATTCTACACAAATATAAAGTTACAAACTCACAAATTAAGACATAATGAGACCATTGGAAAGAGATATCAATGTTAACTTACATTTAAATAGATAGATAGATAGATATTAAATGTGAAGTTGAGATTTTTATTAATATTTAGTAACATTTATGCCACTTTCAAAAAGTGAAATCATGACGCAACACCAGGAATATAGTTAAAACTAATGTGTCTTATTAAAGTTTGTAACATATTTTAAAACTCAATAGAATTGTGTTTTAATCATTTAGGTGAATAATATGCCTAACATTAAGGAACTTATTTTATTGCAATATTAAAATCTAAAACTTAATGACTAACTAACTAGGCAAACATTATTATAGATTTGTTAAAAGACAGGCTTTGTCAAACAAATGTTAGTATTTGTGTGGAAATGTTGAGACTACTGTAATAGGGAGGGGACTAAGGTCTGTTCAAAAACCGACCAATAGGGAGGGGACTAAGGTCTGTTCTAAGAACCGACCAATAGAGAGGGGACTAAGGTCTGTTCTAAGAACCGACCAATAGAGAGGGGACTAAGGTCTGTTCTAAGAACCGACCAATAGGGAGGGGACTAATGTCTGTTCTAAGAACCGACCAATAGGGAGGGGACTAATGTCTGTTCTAAGAACCGACCAATAGGGAAGTGACTACTAGCGCCTCCAAGGACCGACCAATACTGTGTTCACCTGGTTTAACCTCCCCTTGCAAACTATGCCAGCAGGTAAAAAGCCAACTTCTTCGGGTTAATTAGACCTTTTAAACGTCAAATATTTGTTTATTTAGGAATATAATGATATTAGGGAAAGTATATTATTATTATTATTAGCACTGCGTCTTACTACCCGTTCGGGTTGTACGCACTTACACTAATGTGTAATGGTAGGCTGATTGTGAGATGAAATGGAGGACCTACAGTTTAACGTGGGATCCGAACCACGGTGGAGGCCTGGCATTCCTCACATTCACAAGTTGTGATTAATACACGTCTTGTCAGAGGTGAAGGAAGGGTTTGGCAATCAGATAAATCTGTGCCGGGACTGAGGATTGAACTCCGGACCCTCAGCACAGAAGTCTGACACCTTACCCCTAGACAGGAAAAGTAAAGTATTGAGTAGAAAATTACAATTAAAAACATAAAGGTTATAATTAGGGGAGAGAGCCAGCACTCACCTTAGTGATACTAGTGTATGGTTTTATCTAAATAATTTATAAACTCGTATCACGAAGTAATTGCTTGCTATCCCTCCTAATTTAAACCATACTCTATTCCAATTAAAAACAAAACAAAAACTTGATAAATGATTCAAATTCAATCAGGCAATTGCTTTAATTTGACAGTCGATGTTTAGTATTTTAAAATAGCTTATTGGATAGGTTATTTTTTCTTTCTAAAATGTAAATATGTATATCTATAAATAATAAGTTATACTATTTAACCAACCTTCTATCCTAATCATTAGTTAATCCTAACTTTGGCAAGTCCACTCCGTGGAAAAGGCCGTCAAATCTTGCTTACTTATGAACAAATCAGAAATATTTTCATGAGCAAGACTGTACCGATTCAAGGCCCAACATTTGTACCCTCCACGGACTCAAAGCCTGTCTTCAACAACAACAAACTTTGGTGGATCTACCAGTCAGTGTCTGCAGACGCTGGTTAGTAAAGCCCCATCTTTGACAGTGCAGACACTGGTAAGTAAAACAGACTTTGTAAGTCCGTGGTCCGTAAGAAATCGATGCAACAGAAACAGAATGCTCTGTCTACAAAGTCCTGATCATTATCCTTATCCGTATCCGTAAAAGTTGGTTAACTTTCTAAGGACTAGTTTATCATAATAATAGCACCAACAGCAGCGAAAGGATCTGTTGCTAATCATAACTTTGAGAGTTTAAAGCATGTTATAATATATTTATTGTAATTGTACTTAACCTACATTTCAAGTATATCCTGGAAGTTTTCTCAAAAAGTTATTTTGGATTCCTTTATTGATCAGGACTGCTTGGCGGTTTCTCCTTGCTGAGGAAGATTTTCTTTCCAAGAGTTTTATTGGACAAAGTTTTTGACTATCTCATTGGTTGTCATGGTCACATGATTAATGGTACAGATGGTGTGGAATTTCTACGAACCACAAACTTAGGAATTTGGAATCTGTAGATAGGGCTGTAGGTTCTAAAAGTACGAATAACTTGGCCTTTTAGGCCTCTCAGTAAACAGTTATTAATAAAATATGAATCATATGTGTATCAAATTTTGATGTTCCCAAAATTGTTTCAAGTTGATCTAAATAAAAAGGTTTTTTTTTGTAGTACAGGCATACCCCACTTTACGACAATTCGCTCAGTGACGGTTTTAAATTGTGACTATATCCCAGGTATCTGACGGCTGCCTGGCTGACAGGACGCTGCCGGCTTCCTGCTGGACTCAGTTTGTTTACAAACACAGTATGTGTTGCTTCTTTGTGAATTATAAACTGTTTATAGCTGTTTATATTTTTTACCAACTTCAGTGATTGAACGGTCTTAGGCGTCATTCTTGCAGTAGACTGGACTGCCCATAATTGGGAGATCAGGGTTAAAATCCCAGTTGGGTGTAACAAAGGTGGTTTTTCAAACCTCTTTCTCCAAACAAATGTGGGTACACTTCCTCTAAATTCAACCTTCCTAATTTCTAGCACATTAGCATAATTAGTACTTATGGGTATAGCCTGAGCGGGTAGTAATACGCGGTGCTAATAAACCTTTGTTTTAATTTCAAATGCTTTATTTATGTCAGTTACGAACATATATGATGATTTCAGTACAATATAAGCCCAAACAAATGATTTTTAAAAAAGGCAATGATTCGCTTTACGGCAACGGTCTGGAGCCTAACATATTGTAATAGTGGAGTGCACCTGTATCACACTCGAATAACGGCAGTGTCCCTCAGTAGTGCGGTCATCTTACTCGAGTTTACTACAGATCAAATCCATGTTGGCGTCGATGATATAAGAACTTGTCTCTTTGGCATAGGATGAATACATTTGATGAAATAATGAAAGTGAAAAAATGAGTGAATATTATTTTCAATGAGTGAAATGATAAATTACATATAAGAACAACACTCGGACATTTGGTTTTAGTACCTGAATGACACCCCAAGGGGGCTAATTTACCTGTCATAGGCTCGGATATGAAATATATCCCTGGATTTTATGAAGTTACTGTAAATATTTCTGTACAATATTATAATTAATATATTAGCATTTTCAAACACAATGTATTGTTATATAGTGATAAGAGCTATCAATATTTGTGGAGGAGGGTTTACCACCTCTGACAACAGTCGTCTTCCTCGTCTCGAGCGTGTCCACAGCGTAAAGTTACCGAGGACTAGAAGCTGAACTTCCCCCTAACTTTGAAGAAGCCAAGAGCGTTGCGATTGTGTATGAGAGAGCTGAGTCCTATGTAGTTGTCCAGCGTGATGGATCTATGCTCTATGCGACAGTTGGCAGTTGTCCCCTGGGACTTTTCGACAGCCAACACCAGGTTGCGGCCCAACTCCTCCACATCAAAGAGGTCGTTACCATCACTGCTCGGCTCTGCGGGGGATGGAAAAGCGACACAGGGTTGAATTGTTATATCTTTGCCCGCAACCCTTCTAGTATTTAGATTAACCTTTTATGTAACTTATATTCAGATCATGTATTCTCATATTTTGTTAATCTTTCTATATTAACTCCAGAATTCATACATATGTATTTTTTTATAGTTATCTTTCACTTCCGTGTTGAACACCTGCATCAACGAGCGGTTGTAGGTTGCACAACTTTGGTTGTTTCCCGTGTTTCAATAATTACTGGTTGGTTGATGAAAAGAAAGGGAGCTAGTTTCGTTGCTCTAAAACTGTAAAAACAGGGACTATACGAACACGGCACGCCAATTCTCAGCACTGTGGCTCAATTGATGCATCGCCATGACGTTAAAAGAGGTTAGACCTATGTTTCGCTTCCTTGAGAAACTAAAATAAAATATAAATCTTATATAAACAAGTTGCTTTGGAAATACAAAAATGATAACGTTTATAGAAACAATTAGTATAACCGCCTAGAGAAAATGTATTCTCAAGTGATCCACTGTCTCGATGAAAATAAAACAAGTGAAGTGAAATTTGTAAGTGTGTGGTGAGACAATTATTTCAACAACATACCCAATTACCAACATAAGAAAACGCAAGAGTAAAAAAACTATACAAGGTGGATTATGAAAACATCGTATAGTGATTATTACGCTTACCTCCATTACAAAATAAATTTAGGACTAGTCGACATCAAATAAAATACAAAGAAGTGAATTGCTTCCGGGTCAAAGATGGTTTAGTTTCCATCTTTTTTGCGTTGACCAATGAGAGAAGAGAATAAAAACAACTGTGCTGTGTTTGATGAAAACTAAGCTATCGTGCGCTGATTTCAACTTCCAACCAATATTTTTAAATGTGACACGAAATATACAAGATAGGAATCTGATTTGCTTGACAGGAGCTTTGTTCGAGTGAAATAATGTGGTGTGCAGAGCATCTTCCTGTCCATTCGGGCCAGTCGTAGTTTTAAACTTATCAAGTAGGGACAGCAAAGGTATAATTTAAATGAAATGAACTCACATTTGTGTGGAAAACCATTAAGGAAAAACTGCCCTCAGTACACCTGACCAGTATTCAAACCCTGATCTCCCCGTCATGGTAGTCCGGACTGTTGTGAGATTTACACCTTGGACCAGAGAAGAGGATGTGAAATGATTGTGAACCTACCTTTACACCAGAGAAGAGGAGGTGAAATGTGTGTGAACCTACCTTTACACCAGAGAAGAGGAGGTGAAATGTGTGTGAACCTACCTTTACACCAGAGAAGAGGGGGTGAAATATTTGTGAACCTACCTTTACACCAGAGAAGAGGATGTGAAATGATTGTGAACCTACCTTTACACCAGAGAAGAGGATGCGAAGTGAAGGTGGTGAACGGTATCTCGCTGCTGAAAGGGTTCCACTTCTTGGTGAACGCCAGAGGCTCTCCCCTGTTCCACATAACCCGAAGTCCTCGAACGTTTCTGGACCTACAGAGAGAGTCACATGACACGACAGTAGGACAGTAGGACAAAGTGTGAGTAAAACAAATGAGCATTAACACGAGAAGAACAGAAGAAAGTGTGGCCGAGAGTTCAACAGAGAGAGGCGAGCTCGTCTCAGAGCCCTGGGGGTAACCGTGGTCTAACATCACAATCACAGTTCACATTACCATTGTTCACACCATTTTGAAAAGGGCATCATTTTCCCCTCCCCACCTTACTACTTGTAAGATAGTTTTTCATATTTCCCCCGATTTCCTATACAGTAGAACCTCACTAATCCGAACATAAGGCAAGGTATGATTAAAACATCCTGTACACGAACAAACCACATTTATTGCTTTATTTAGAAGAGGAATGTTTTGGTTCAACCACAATCATGTCACATGTCACACTCACATCACATGCCCCATGCAACACTAACAGGTTTGAAAATACAGTAGGGCCCCATATCCGCAGTTTAGATTATCTGCGGTTTACCACTGCCCAATTTTATTTAGTTTTAATTAAAGAAAAATATTGTTTATAAGTCACATTGCCTCCACCATCACTCAACTTCATCTCCTCATCGTGAGCACTGTGCTATATCACCATCATCATCATCATCATCATCATCATCATCATCACCATCACCATCATCATCAGTGATCATCACAACAAGAAGAAAGGAGAATAGTAAGTACACTGTAGTGTACAATACACGTTATTATTATGTACGTTATTTAATGTTGGTAATGTCTTACTGTGAATAACTAAACTTTACCATATATATGTTTGTTACATGACTATCATATTATATAATAGTTCGGTATTATCCTCGGTTTCACATAACCCTGGTAGATCTAGGAATGTGTTACCCGCGGGTATGGGGGCGCTACTGTATGTGTCACACTTCCGCAACCCATATTTTCTATCAGCGTTTATTAATTTATTATTTTAGGCAAAGAGTTGTACGGTTTAGTAGGGTTCAGATTAATGAAGTTCTACTGTATTTCAAAATATAGATAAAATGCTCTATTGATCTAAGCACTGCTACCAACAAACAGTAAAATAATAACTGTTCACCCGCATTGTTGTTTACATGGTCTAATGCGTCAATCTCGTATCAGACTGGTGATGGGGGGGGATTGAAGGTTCGAATCCTGGTCAGGTGTGCTGAGGTTTATTTTTACCTAACGACGACGAGATAAATGTCAACCATCTCAAATAAAATACACATATCTCTACAAGGAAAACCTCTTTTCGCTTTATGAGGTAATTGTATTATGTTTGTAAGAAGGTACAGGAAAGGTGGATAGAACCATATAAAAGGGACGAACGCAATATGGCTTTTACAATTAAATGAACAACACAGTTCACACTTTACACTGCTGCCACTGGACAAAGAGGTAATGGTTGCCTCTTAAAGAAAATCGATCGTCACCGCCCAATCCCCTGACCTAGGTTTCATTCTATTGGAACTCATCAGGGAGGAGTGTGTAACGCGCAACGCAACTTCCTGAAAGAGGAAACCTTTTCCTGTGTTTGTCCTTTATGTTATACCTTTTACATGTTCCTATATATGTGTCCCATCATTCTTTACAATTTTCCATTTTCTCCCTTTCGTGTTTTTTGATTTCCTCTTTTAGGAAGTTGCATTGTGCGTTTTACACTCCCTACTATGAGTTAAGCTAGAATTAAACCTAGGTCAAGGGGTTGGGTGGTAGCAATTGATTTTCTTTTAGAAGCAGCAATTACCTCTGTGTCCAGTGGCAGCAGTGCGAAGTGTGAACTGTGTTGTTCTTTGCATTGTAAAAGCCATAATGTGTTTGAACACTTTTATATGTTTCAATCCATCTTGCCTTTATCTTCTTGCATTTATATTAAATAAGTTTATAAGACAAATCCCTTCTAATGCTTCAATTCCATTCACAGTGAACTTGTATATTCTGAGTAGACCTCAAAACTCGCCTACAGGTCAGACAAAGGTTACAAATACGTACAGAAATAATATAATATAGTGAATCCAAGCTACACCAAACAAAAGTGATAAGAATCTAAAACAAACTACACCAAACAAAAGTGATAAGAATCTAAAACAAACTACACCAAAACAAAAGTGATAAGAATCTAAAACAAACCAAACTGTAAAAACAAATATCAAGAAGTGAACAAAAGGAATCAACTAAAAGAAGTGTCTGATATGGATAGTGGGTAGTCATGACAGAAGTACCTTGGTTCGAAACTAATGAAGTCGAAAGCGGAGGTGGCACAGAAATTTCTGTTGGCTGCGTCAGAATGGGCCCAGCGCTGTTGTAGAGGCCTCAACAGGCAACCTTTGACGACCGTCACCACGCCCGTTGTTATCCCGTTCAACCTTCTACAACAACCGACATCTATAGGGGGGACAACTTGACAAGCTCCTCGTGGGGCCACTCGGAGGGAATCTACAACTTAGAGAACTCTGTGGTAACAAATGTGTAGCCAGGAGAGTTGGGTGTGCGATACAAAGGTAGGAATAAGTACGGGAATGTTTTGATTTGAAAAATATTCCAAAGTTTGAGTCTGATAAAGCAAGTTATGCACGGCGTTATTTATTTTTTTAGTAAAGTGTACATGGTACATTCATTATTTAATCAACAGAACTAACTCTGAATTAAAATTCAATCTTGGTGCTTGGCAGCCAATTTTTAGAAAGGGTCTTAGAGTAAAGAATAGCCGGTGTCTTTATCTCCGGGTCTAAACCTCCGTGAGAGCGTGTGAGTGTTATCTAAACATCCTCAGTGTCATGCTTGGATATTTTAATAAGGAGATTAATCAAGATTACAAGGGAATCAAGATACAAGATACAAGATACAAACACAGAAGGGTTTCGGGTTTAGGATTTTGGGTTTCGGGTTTAGGGTGTCTCGGGGCCTCGAGTCTTGGGTCTAAGGTCTTGGGTTTTCGGGTTACATTACATTACATTACATTACGTTAGGTTAGGCTAGGTTTTCCTCAGACTTGAAGATGGGGAAAAATCACCGAAACATGTTGTCATAGAAAAAAATCTAAAACGTATATAAAATAAGGAGAAGGGAATAAAAAATAATAAACAAGAATATATAACCTTACTATCAATTATTATTATTACTTCTTACCAAGTAAACATAAGCATTATTGGAAATAAAACAACTGTCAAAGAAATATTCAAACTTTGATTCGGCTTTGAGAATATTTAGTAAATATTTGATTCGTGTTTGCCTCAAATTGAAAAATATGTTTTCGCACACGTTTACCCGGTTATAATTTGTGTATAGAAGAGCATAAACTATTGGCGTGCTAAACAAAGGGTCGTGGTTTGTTTTCCCATGTCCAGGTATTATTTTTCAAATTTATGAATATGATACATGATGCAGGTCTATCTGTAACCTAAAGATCATTTCCGTCTTCTAAGCTTCGGCAACACAGAGCCCTCCCGAGTCGCCGGTGGCTGTGGATTCAATTATACCTCATAGGAGCCGATGATTTCCACATGTCCATCACAGATTCTGCCTTACACTATGAGTGAAACATGACCATGAGCATGGAGGTGACCTTAGTTAGCTCAAGGGTAGTGAATTGGCACGCTAAGTCATGGGTCCTTGGCTCGATTCTTGTGTCAGAGTTGTAATTTTTCAAATTTACACAAAAAGAGAGCTAGGGGATTACCGTGACGAACATTCAAGATCTGTTTTTTGTTACCTTTTGTAGAAAATTAAACCAAGCGTTTCTAGTGAAACAATGTTTTTATTTTTTATGTAAGAATATAATACAATCCTCAATTCAAGTCCTCTTTCAGCCAACAATAATGTGATCTTTTAAATAAACCTCTTTTAAAATAAAACTTTGCCAAGGTTCAATGCACACCTAGCTTTATTAGACTCAGCTGCACACTTAGCTTTATTAGACTCAGCTGCACACCTAGTTTTATTAGACTCAGCTGCACACCTAGCTTTATTAGACTCAGCTGCACACCTAGTTTTATTAGACTCAGCTGCACAC
>CABFWB010000770.1:69995-105820 GCA_902151455.1 Timema bartmani
TTATAAGATAGGGTCATAGTGTAATCAGTCAAGGTAAGACTGCTACCTTGCTTGTTCCACTATGGTGTAGCTTATAAGATAGGGTCATAGTGTAATCAGTCAAGGTAAGACTGCTACCTTGCTTGTTCCACTATGGTGTAGCTTATAAGATAGGGCCATAGTGTAATGAGTCAAGGTAAGACTGCCACCATGAATGGAGTGTACAAGGCCGAGTGTATCCTGGGAATTGTTTGAATAGTGGTTAAGTAAAGGTTTCAAGTGGAGGCCCCAATTGTCAAGCAAGAGAAACTCCCCAAAATGTTTCATTTTCATGCAAAGAAAGTAAATACAGCTCTTTCCATGACTTTGTTGTGAATTAACGACATAAGAGCTACGATCATGTTTTATGACTGGATCATGGTCAACTTAACGTTCGTTTCAACATAGTGTTCATTTAATGTAAATAAACATAGTGTGCGAATAGGATTCATGTAATGCAACGCAACAACTCGATCAAAACACAAGACAATGGCTGTGTCTGAATAATCCATCCAAGGGCCCTTGGAAGACAAGTGCACTTGAAATTTGCAATGGCGTCGGTTTAAAGGGTGCAAGTCATTCTTGACGGAATGATAATAATTCAATTTTACCGCTAAAGAGTACTGTTATGACACCATGGACAAAGTACTACCAACACTCAATCGCTTTGTCGTTGTAACGCAAGTTCTAAGTAGCCACCAGGATGCTCTAGTTACACTATGCTGTCTTTAAAGTATTATGCACACCCTATGCACTTCAGGGCATCAGAAAAGTGTTCAATTAAAGTGTGCAAGTGTGAAGTGCGTAGACTATTCAGACACAGCCAATGAAACTGTTCGCTATGATAGAACAGGAACACCTTGAGCTGGTTAGGATTCAAGTCCTGGCAACAGAAGCTTCACTGGAGCTACAATATAAAATGTGAGAAGAAGACAAACAAGCTAAACCTAAGATGGCATCTTCACAACATAAACAAACAAATTATGTACTTTTTTTATTGTATGGCATTACTGACCGGGAGGAACACGACATCCAGTTCGGTCGCCTGATGTAGACTATTCGCCACACTCTTGTGGCACAGAACACTACCCAGGGTACACCTATGGAGGTTGTCTACACGTCACACCCGCAATCAGTTGATGTGATGAAGGTGTGGAGTGATCTTATACCTAACTTAAACCTAATTTACCAAACCCTGATGACCGTTGGGATAATTCCTCTTAAGAGAAAAATACCCAAGGTACAAACCAAGAATTGAACCCGGGACCCCTCAGCTCGTAGACAGGTGCAATGACCACGGGGCCGGATAATGCCGTACTAAATAGCCGTGTTGGTGTTGCTCACAACATGGTTGGCTGCTTAGAACAGGTGGGTAATCTTCACTTAACGTTCATGTAGGCTAGCATGAAAGTTATTCCCTGGACAACTCTTAGGTTTAGTTTACAGGCTTGTGATGCCCTCCATTTTAAACACTCAAGGAGAGCCATAATGTTAAGTGAATGTTTAGTTTAATGTGACTCCAGTACTTTGGAGGATCAGTTTGTGACCCAACATTGACGACAGGCCCTATTATTCGTGCGCCCTGACATTTGGGTTCTTGGGATACCCACACCACAGTCGGGGTAAAGTGAAACCACAACCTACTCTGTTAGCAGCCAGGAGTTGATAATATCACCATCTTGTTCTGCAACAACGAGGTTGGCCGCACATTCTTTGATTGCGTTTTCGACCAGCCCGTTCCTGGACGTGAAGAAGTCCCTGGCCGCATCTTCCCCCAGGAAAGGGATCTGGCAGGCCATGTCGGTCCGGGGCGCGCTAAACGAACGCTTCAGCTTCTCGTGAACTGGACAAAATAAAATATCGTCAACCAGATTCCAACAAACTTGAGAAGACATCTGTTAGTGTTACTATCTGTTGGCAGCACTGATTATTAAATTAAATAAAACAAAATGGATTATGTAAACGGCTCAAGGCTGTTCCAACGGTGTTTGCACAATAAATATCTAATCTTTTTTCCAATAAAGTAAACAGGAAGTATGAAGACTAAGTGTTGGTCTCCTTAATAGACCTTTAACCCTTGTGGGTTATTGATGTAAACACATATTTTTTTAAATAAAAGGGAAGTGTTTATTAATCACGCAAACCTGATCATTATTCGGTTGTGAGTCTAACTTCTCGTCCAGGATATCCACATTTAACTAGGCTGATGAAGTAGAGAAGATCTAAAAGAAGAGGATAGCAGGAAAAGTTGTTCTACAGCTGTGTAAGAGACCTGCTATGGAGAGTTGTTCTATAGATGTGTAAGAGACCTGCTATGGAGAGTTGTTCTATAGGTGTGTAAGAGACCTGCTATGGAGAGTTGTTCTATAGGTGTGTAAGAGACCTGCTATGGAGAGTTGTTCTATAGGTGTGTAAGAGACCTGCTATGGAGAGTTGTTCTATAGGTGTGTAAGAGACCTGCTATGGAGAGTTGTTCTATAGGTGTGTAAGAGACCTGCTATGGAGAGTTGTTCTATAGGTGTGTAAGAGACCTGCTATGGAGAGTTGTTCTATAGGTGTGTAAGAGACCTGCTATGGAGAGTTGTTCTATAGGTGTGTAAGAGACCTGCTATGGAGAGTTGTTCTATAGGTGTGTAAGAGACCTGCTATGGAGAGTTGTTCTATAGGTGTGTAAGAGACCTGCTATGGAGAGTTGTTCTATAGGTGTGTAAGAGACCTGCTATGGAGAGTTGTTCTATAGGTGTGTAAGAGACCTGCTATGGAGAGTTGTTCTATAGGTGTGTAAGAGACCTGCTATGGAGAGTTGTTCTATAGGTGTGTAAGAGACCTGCTATGGAGAGTTGTTCTATAGGTGTGTAAGAGACCTGCTATGGAGAGTTGTTCTATAGGTGTGTAAGAGACCTGCTATGGAGAGTTGTTCTATAGGTGTGTAAGAGACCTGCTATGGAGAGTTGTTCTATAGGTGTGTAAGAGACCTGCTATGGAGAGTTGTTCTATAGGTGTGTAAGAGACCTGCTATGGAGAGTTGTTCTATAGGTGTGTAAGAGACCTGCTATGGAGAGTTGTTCTATAGGTGTGTAAGAGACCTGCTATGGAGAGTTGTTCTATAGGTGTGTAAGAGACCTGCTATGGAGAGTTGTTCTATAGGTGTGTAAGAGACCTGCTATGGAGAGTTGTTCTATAGGTGTGTAAGAGACCTGCTATGGAGAGTTGTTCTATAGGTGTGTAAGAGACCTGCTATGGAGAGTTGTTCTATAGGTGTGTAAGAGACCTGCTATGGAGAGTTGTTCTATAGGTGTGTAAGATACCTGCTATGGAGAGTTGTTCTATAGGTGTGTAAGATACCTGCTATGGAGAGTTGTTCTATAGGTGTTTAAGAGAATTGTTGTACAGGGCGTACTTTGTACCCATTGTCAAATATACAGCAGAAACACAGACAGTGAATGTAAGAGAGACAAGGAGAGCATTGGAGCTGTCACAAGGAGTATGACTGAGATAGTATGGACATGTTATGAGGATGGAGAAGAAGAGAATACCAAAGAGAATGATGTAGATGAAGTATGTAGGAAAGAGATGGGAGGAGCAGATAGCAGCAAGTGTGAAAGTGAGAGGATAAGAATGCAATCAAATAAAGGAGTAAGAATGGTGTAAGGAGTGAGAAATATGGTAGTATTTAACTAAACTGACCCGGCCACAGGTTGGAAATCGTTGCTGCTGATGATGATGAATGCGGTCGGTAGAAATTAGGACCGTTGTTCATTTTGGTGGTCAATTGTCGGAAGGCATTAATATATTTTTTTAGCACTGCGTTTTACTACCTGTTCAGGTTACTACTTTATGTTAACATGTTAGGGATGAGGAAGGTTGAATTTAGAGCAAGTTTATTCAAATTTGTGTGGTGGGAGAGTGAAAAGCCACCGAGGAAAAACTACCCTCAGTACACCCGGTCGGCATTCGAACCCCGATCTCCCTGTCATTGGTAGTCCAGTCCATTGTGAGAATGAAGCCTTAGACCATGCACCCGCCTAAGCACGTCATATTTATACTGGATCAATATTAATGCCATCTGACCGAGAAATCAATATTATTGATGATGATGATGATGATAGTAATAATCAGCAGAAGTGCCCGCCATTGCCCGGGGTGACCCCACAATACAATGTGCGGCTTTATCACGCAACATTCTCCTTTGCTTCAAGCCGAACAGAAAAAAAACCTTTTCATTTAATTTCTTTCAACCCAGTTTATAACAAATTTTTTAAAATCTATTCAACAACTTTAAAACTCCAGCTTTTCGAGTTGCGCATGTTTGTGTACAGGGGTTACCAATATTTAAATGTCAAACCTCAGCATGTGGTAGATATCATGTAATGCTCATCACAGACAGACTCTTCATTTTAGTAATATAGATAATTATTTAAAATATTTTCACACTATATGATTATTTCTAATAGAATTATATATAAAATGATACAGTATGTCTTTATTATGTGTAGTTGAAACAGTGACCTGGTGATTTATGGGTAAAGTGTCAGACTTCTTTGCTAGGGGTCTGGGGTTCAATCCTCGGTCCTGTCACAGATTTATCTGATTGCCAAACCCTTCCTTCACCTCTGACAAGACGTGTATTAATCACAACTTGTGAATGTGAGGAATGCCAGGCCTCCACCGTGGTTCGGATTCCACGTTAAACTGTAGCTCCTCCATTTCATCTTACAATCACCCCACCATTACACGTTAGCGAAAGCAAAATAATGAATAATAGACCCAATCCTGGTGGCTGTATGTTGTGCAGACCAGGTCTAGTGTGTAACTCTCGCAATAGACTCAACGGGTATGGTTTTACTCACGCAACTGCGGGTAAACTTCCTCTAAATTTAACCTTCCTCGTCCCTAATACATTAACGTAATTAGTGCATTAGAGTACAAACTGAACAGGTAGTAAGTTGTGATGAAAAAATAAGGATGTAAAATTTAGACGAAATATACCCCCATTTGTTTTGTGGAAGAGAGAGAAAACATTCAGGAAAACAAAGCTTAGTAGCCCGGACGGGATTTGAACTCCTAACCCTCCCGTCAAAGACAAACCAGACCAGACGATATTAACGCCTTAGCCCGTATGCCCATCGATGCGGATCAAGAATAGTATCAAAACTCCAAAAACCAGAGAGACCACTCTCGTAAATATCCCTAAATACTACTAGAATGTAACCATTTAAAGATATCCAGTTGTAAAAGTTAACAATCAAGAATTCCAATGTTGTTTACTTCGTTTGGGGATGGAAGCGATGGGCGACACGGCGTCTGCCCCGCCAGACACGGCCGGTACGGAACTGTTGTCTGCCCGTCCAGCGGTCTGGGGGAGCTTCCCTTTGACAGTGACATCTGGGGACAAGGAGAGTTTGGCTACCGAGTCACTGTCGTCACTAGGGCTTCTACTGCCGAGGAACAAGTCGGGCTGGATCTGTAGCGTCGCGCCCTGGAAATCTTCCACAGGTCCATCCTCTAACAAAATTTCATTGATATAGTTCACTTGCTTCGACATTGTTTATCTGACACCTCCCGCATTTGTTAATTGATGTTCCCACATATGCAACGAATCGCTCAGCTGTTTTATTCCAGTGTCGCCACTACATTCTAGTAAAAATCTTGCTATGATTCTTAAATTTTCTCTATTGATTAAAATGGTTCAATAAAGGTTCACCCGTTTCGAGTGGCCGCGTGGTCTAACGCGCTACTCTCGTGTTAGACTAGACTGGCGAAGACGGGGAGATCGAGGTTCAATTATTCCGGTCGGGTGCACTGAGGGGGTTCTTCCTAAATAGTTTTCCATTCTCCCTCCACGCAAATGCGGGTACATCCCTCTAAATTAAACCTTCCTATCCCTAACCTATTAGTGTAATTAGTATATAGGCATATAAACCGAATGGGTAGTAAGGCGCGGTGATAAAAAAAATTGGTTTTGATATACTCGAAAGACATTGTTATAGGCAGTGATCTTTATACTATACTGGATTGACATGAACACACCCCAGGCAAAGGGACAAAGTGTGGCGCTCAAGTTTGTCGTCTGCTCGATAGTGAGGCGCACAGATTTAACGGTTTCTTTCAATTTTTTTGTGAAAAAATGTCTCTGGTGAGTAAAAATGTTATTGTTTGAAAATAGTGAAGTATTATACCCCACTTGGCTGTAGAAACATTTACATTAAGGAATATACAATTAAGTCTTACAGATAATATTGTACAAAAACGAATATAATCTTTAATATTGGCTATTAGCTTGTAGGGGCCTATATTTCTTTCAGAAACCATATTATATTGAAATTTAACGAATCACACAACGATGTATTTCATATATTCAATAAAATTAGCGAACGATGTCAAAATACTTAATTGCTTTGAATGTGTGTAAGAGAGAAGGAGATACCCAAAGTTCTCTTCTTTCTTACACAACTATGTGCAGATGACAGCTTGAAAATTTCAGTCACAGATGTCCATCTGGTTAATATATTATAGAGCTCATTGGTTGTCGACAACGTTTGTAGATAGATATATTTCTATTTCATTGATTGTTTAATTTGAAACCATTATAAGACAATAATGTAATTTAAAAACGAATACTTTTTGATTTAGGTATTATTTAAAAACACATTATTTAAAACAAATATTATTGTTCTTAAGACATAGAAAAGAGTAATGAGGATGTTGGAGCATATGAGATAGTAGAGGAAGCTAGACTGAGATGGTATGGACAAGTAATGAGGATGTTGGAGTACATGAGATAGTAGAGGAACCAGGGTTGAGGTGGTATGGGCATGTAATGAGTATGTTGGAGTACATGAGATAGTAGAGGAAGCAAGGTTGAGATGGTATGGACATGTAATCAGGATGTTGGAGTACATGAGATAGTAGAGGAAGCAAAGCTGAGATGGTATGGACATGTAATGAGGATGTTGGAGTATATGAGATAGTAGAGGAAGCAAGACAACGATGTTATGGCCATGTAATAATGATGTTGGAGTACATGAGATAGTAGAGGAACCAGGGTTGAGGTGGTATGGGCATGTAATGAGTATGTTGGAAGAGGCAATGAGATTGTAGAGGAAGCAAGACTGAGATGGTATGAGCATGTCATGATGGAAAAAGAGAGGATACCAAAGAGAATGATGGAAATGAAGTATTTAGGAATAAGACTGCAAAGGAGATCAAGAAAGAGATGGGAGGAGAAGATAACAAAGTGTGCAGGTGAGAGACGAATGTTTAACGCTTTCAGGGCATTAAATGATCTCAAACTAATATCTCTTGCGCACAAGTTCCATTTTGATTCACCTGGACCTGGCATAGAATACTGTTGATACTCCTCCAATTCATGGGCCTACTTGTCAGAATGGCTTAGTGGGATGGGTAGGCAGCGGCAAATAACTGTGGGGTTCATTTTGATCTTGTTTATTGCAATATATTAGTTACTATGAGAGTGTATAAATGTGATGTAGGTTTTTAGAACAAATTGAAAGAGTTTGTAAAAAAGGTCCTTGTTCTGCGCCCTGACCTATTTTCGGTGTTATAACTTTGACTAGTGTAGAACACACGGTTGCTCGACTATGTGTGGTTGTTATACAACTTAAGACTTGCAAGATACGATTGCTCAGGTTTACATCATCCTTGCATACTTCTTATTACTAGAGACTGCAAGAACTCACTACAAATACTCAAATTAATCTGTTTCATGGCTAGAACCGTCAATGGTACAATAAATTAGAAAATGAAACCTAAACCAAGAATAGAAGCCAGCTTATTTATGTTAGAAAACTATATAATATTTTATATTGTCCTATCTAACTCGGGGTCAAACTCGTTTCGGTGGCCACATGGTCTAAGTCGCTACTCTTTCAATATATTAAGACTGCTGATGACTAGATCATAATAAGTTTGATCTCGGTTAGGTGTCCCGAGGGTGATTTTTCCTAAATGGTTTCCCATTATCTCAACACAAATGTGGTTACACTTTCTCTGAAGTTCAACCTTCTTCATCCCTAACCCATTAGCCTAATTAGTACACGTATAACCCAAATAGGTAGTAAGACGCAGTGTTAAAAAAAAAGCTAGGATCAAAATTTTTATAAATGTACTTCTTATTGCTTATAGCTCAAATGATTAATTGAATTTTTAATTTGTATTTATTGAAATCCTAAAATATTGTCAGGTGTCAATGGGATATATTTTCCCTGCTAGTATTAGGGAATTCACACAACAATTTGCAATTGAAATTGCTTACACAATACAGCACTCACTCTGCCAGCCTTAAAATTGTGTTTACTTCTAAGTATTCTGGCTAATATTTGCTATTCTTTAGTTGAAAACTTGAAAATAAATAAATAACATGAACGAGAAATTTTAAGTGCGAGCAATATCAAAGTGAACACTGTCTCACACCAAATTTTAGACTGTAACAGTTCTATAAGGAAATATTATTATATATATTCGCATCCAATGTCCATTTCCTGTGTTTGTCCTTTTACATGTTCCTATCTATGTGTCCTATCATTCTTTACAGATTTAATTTTCATCACTTGTCCCTAACACCACCATATTTTTCGTGATCTTGGCACTAAAGCTCTCCCGCAACTACAAAACAAATTAGGTTCAGCAAAACAAACCTAATATCATAAGAATTTAACATTTGCCGCATCAATTCTCTCAATTTTGCTTTCAGAACAAAATAAAAGGGCTCAAATAATGTGACAAAAATATCATAGATAATGTATCTAATTTACTGTAATCATCAATTATGTACAATGTTCATTTAAACAATGAAAGTGTTACAGGAAACAAAATATAATACAGTATGTTAAAATAGTTTTTATTAAAAAAAAATTGCATAAAGAAATATGTACAGTTTATACATAAAGACAAATATCGCGCTGTCTCAACATGAAACTCAACTTTCACACCCATTGCTGTCACCACAAAATAAATGACCCAAAACTTTACAATTTACCGAGGTATGCAATTCTGTCCCTGTAATTTTATTGTTTGACAGAAATTAATTCATCTAACATTTAGCGGGTGGGGGGTGAATAACAAAGAATTGAAAGCCACTCCTTAAACAATAAAACATGGGTCAAAAATATTAAATAGGTGATAGCAAAATAATTATATATAAATGAGTATAATACAAATCATGTACTTAAATAATTGGATGAGTATGAGAGCTAAACACAATATAACTTTAGTCTCTTTCGAAACATTGGTCATCCCTTGAATATTGAATTGAATTTCAAAACAGATGATTACAGTTTTCATGAAACTGGCCAACATGTATTTAACTGGGTGTGCAAACATTTTAGATTTTTATCACCGCGTCTTACCACCTGTTCAGGTTATACACATATGTACTAATTATGTTAATGAGTCGAGGATGATAAAGATTGAATTTAGAGGAAATGTACCCACATTTGTGTGGAAGGAGAGTGGAAGAACATTAAGAAAAAAGAACCTCAGTATACTCGATCGGGATTTGAACATTGATCTCCCTAACATCAGAAGATCATCATATTTATACAGGACTAAATTTAAAGAAACTTATCAGAAAACTCAGATCTAGATTTAAAATAAAACATTATTCAAATCAAGCTTTTTAAAATAAATGAGGCCATTTGACATAAATTGGTCAGTAGTAGTTTGACTAGAGCCAACCGGCACCAATTTGGAACTCTCGCAAATTGTGAAATGAATATACTTGCCGAGGTTGGGATAGTGGATTATTTTATTTAAACTTAAAAGATCAGTTTCACTAGGAACCATTTAATTCCAATAAGTATCTATTTGACAAGTTTAATTATGTATTACCAGTTTATGGTAGAATGGTCCGAGGCAGCCCTGGCTAAATTGCAGGACGCGTGCGGCCTGTCACACATTTTTACACTGCCTGAGCAATATTTTAATGCTAAATATACTAGAAAAACAACATTCTTTTGGGTGACCCGGCGGTCCAGGGGGTAAGGTGTCGGACTTCTATGATGGGGGGCCGGGGTTCAATCCTCTGTGCCGGCATAGATTAATCTGATTGCCAAACCCTTCCTTCACCTCTGACAAGACGTGTATTAATCACAACTTGTGAATGTGTGGAATGCCAGGCCTCCGCCGTGGTTCGGATCCCACGTTAAACTGTAGGTCCTCCATTTCATCTCACAATCACCTTATCATTACACATTAGCGTTAAGTGCGTATAACCTGAACGGGTAGTAAAACGCGGTGCTAATAATAATATTATTTGGTACAATGTAAAATAACTATTGAACACATCAATAAACATAATAATCTAAACTTCTTAGTTAGCATCTACATTAAATAATGAAAAAGTTGCATTCAACTCATTAAGGATTTATTCCAATGGCGAGTTACTCATTTTTATATATTTCCTTCCTTTTTTTGTTGTTTGTATAATTTTCTTCTTTTTTAAAATAGTAAATTTCAGCTACCGAAAAATTGTATTTTATTTATTGGGACATTCTTATATATAAAATCAGTCAAACAAATTGCCAGGAAGATTTAGGTTACATCCCGGTCAGGTGTACTTGAGGCTGTGTTTCTTTTCCTAAGTGAATTTCTCCCTCTACCTCCACACAAATGCTGATACACTTTATCATTCATAATACATCAGCGTATTTAATATGTGCATATAACCCAAACAGGTGGTGAAACGTTGAATAATATATATATAACTATTTTAATTAAATATATTTTCACTTTATAATCTCAAAATAATTTACCGACTCAAGAGGTTGCTTTAAATTAATCAAAAACTAATTTTAAATTAATTTTTTAAACGTGCACTTTAGTGTTTTAATACCATTTTTCAGTTATCTGTGAACTCGAGAGATAATTCAGACAGTTCACTTGTCTAGGATTGTGGACCGATTTTTAATGAAGACTAAAATTGTTCAGTATCAAGCGACTCATCAGATCATCTAGTCTGGTTTGTCAATGACAAAGGGGGTTGGGAGATATTATACCCCAGTCGGGTGAAAAAAAACGCGTATATATTTCACCTCTTCTTCTATTATATTAGTTTAGTTAATATGTAAATAGCCAAACACATGATAAACAAAGAAGTTACTTATTTTAATATAAACAAATTTAGTTAATTATTGCACAGGATCTCTCAATTTAGCTAATTCCATATTAACTAATCACATTCTACCAGATAAAATACCAGTTTAACACCAAACTAGATATGAGCCCAAAATATCGGGTTTAAAACAAGTGACTTTAGGCTCTCCACCTCAGAAACACAAAAGTGTGTTACCAACATAACAAAATGCTGGGGAGAAAAGCTTCAAAGTGACAGAACAATATTTCCAAAAGTAGCTTATTATGTTTAAAATTCATGTAATTTGCACACCCCTGCAAGAAAACAAATCCCGCATCATCCGTTCTGATGAGAATATTATTTTGGCGATGACACCACTTAACCCTAATTTCTTTACAAATAGCCTTAACTGACAGCTAGGAGAATCTACCAGATCTACTTTCATGTATCCATACACCAAATCATATGTTGAGCATTTGTCACTTTCGGCTGTAAAAACTTTCACAACAAACCATTTGTTTTTTATCACAGTTTTCTTAAGCATTTTCACAGTATTGAAATATTTTGTGTGTTAGTGGGCGGCTCTGGTTTACTTTAAGAACGAGCGCTTCTAAAAGGTTGCCTTTAATTCATAAATAAAGATGATGAACCAGACAAGATTAATGTGGTTGATGGCATCAGTACAACCCATATTCATGCGCTTGTCTTTACAAAATAAAGACTTTATATAGTGAAACTATTGTTCTTTACGGCTTTTTATTTAAGTTATGATTTATGGTAGCTAGTTAAACAAAGATAATAGTGTCAATATAATGTTTTAATTTATATTATTACATTCACTATAATCTCTCTTGTTTCCACAACCACGAAACATAGTAGTTTCACTAACCCACTCCCTGGGATGGGCGCTGAGCGTTATTGTTTGCCCAAACATTCCTAGGCACAGGCACAAATCAACATTTCATTGCAATAAGTTATTGTAATGCCATCTATCAACGAACTACTATACTTTTAGTAAGTCTGAATACTTCATAATGAAGCTAATAGATGGGGCTACCAGTTCAACGCTACACTATGGCCATGAATAAAGAAATATATGAGAAAATGAGTGAGTAGCGAAAATACTTGTTGGATAAGAGTATACTAGTAGAAAAATGGCTGCCAGGCCAGTGCAGACCGCTGAGCTACAAACGTGCCAGGGAATGGGCTAATATTTGTTGTTCTTTCAATAAGTCATGAAAAAGCAAACTAAACAGCAATCCTTTAGGAAATATTATTAGAAGATTTTGATAACTCTTTTTACTAACTATATAGTTTTAGAAAACAAATTAAAAGTTTTTTTTTTTTTTACAAAAGGGTTTACATTAGTAACTTTCATCCATGCTTTCTAGCTGCTCCTAAAGGCTATTCGTAAGGAAATGGGAGATATATCTTACACAGGACACCTCATTAATAACACGGGCGGAAGAGAAACTAAAGTTGTCTGTAAAATGGGATTGATTTGGTACATGTATAGGCTATTAAACATTGAGCAATGAGCGACATTAAATAAATCTTCATAACGATAAGGTTTCTAGAACTTGAGAGCAATCTTTTAAAAGATAAATATATAAATTATATAAACATTTGGCAGAAAAAGCATCACAAATAATAGTGATGTGCAAACGTGACATTTTGTTAAGAGCCGGCCCCCTTTGAATAAAAAAAACAACAAAAAAAAATCAAGAGGTGCAGTGTGTTAAGTTTGTGGTTAAAGAACCGTCCTTTAAAAATAAAATGCTCGACAGGCATTTACAATATTTACAATTTTTAATTTTTAATTTGTGATACAATAAGAACTCAAGAACTTTTGATCGTTAGCACCCGTTGCAATTCCCGCAAAATGTGAGAATTGTTTCTTGACCCTGGTGTGAATTACTCAAGCATTTTCCAAGATGATCAAATGATGTTTAGTGGTCTTTGCAACACCCCGATTTGTGCTCAAAATGATTGGAATTTGTTAAATATAAAGTTGGATCTCAGTAGCAAAAGTCAATAAATAATAAAACGATTTTATAAGTCGAAAAAAGTAACTTGTGTGATGTAAATAGAAAAATTATGGTTCAATTTATTCCTCTCCGATTTAAAAAAATTTGCCTTTAGGCACAATATGACTGTCATAATGTTAATAGTTTTGATATTGTTAATTTTTAGGGGGGTGTGAAACATTGACTTGGCTTCAAAACAAATGTTAGCTTTAACTTCACTTTAAAAAAAAACCTTTTGCTTAGGAGCTTCGCCAATAAAAATAATGAAAACTAATATGCCCGAATTATGGTCAATTATTTCCATTCTGAGTTGTCATAAATTAATATTCATATGAAAAAAATCTGAAGTAATTGAACTGTAATTTATGATAACTTGATCTATCAGAATAAAATGAAATTTTACAAACAATTTTGCAATAAAAACTTTCTAAGTAATTTTAGTGTATAAAGTTTTGCAAATAACCACAATATAATATTTTTTCAAACACAAAACAACTAACAAAAAATATTCTAACTTCCATTTGGCTTCGAAAATATTTGATATGTTCAATTTGAGTTTGCCTCGAAATTGCAAAAATGTATTTTGCACATCCCTAGTTAATTTTCATTAAAACCAACACAATTGACCATTATTAGCAGATAAAAGGAAAAGTGTAAAATCAATATTGCGTTCAACTCTGTAACTTCAAGCAGATATAAAAAATAACACCTGTTTACTATTTTTTAACATGGAATTTTACAACTCACAATATAAAACAATAAATTAATATTAGGGATGAGTCAAATTCACAATCAAACAAATTTGAGCGTTACGTTTACCTATGAATCTTAATTCAAATCTAGGAAAAATTGAAAATATAAATAGTAACTAAATGTTTAGTCATACATTCAGTTAATTGTTAAATTACTGGTCTGGGGTCGGGTTGTTAAGTTTATTGCTAATGAACCACCAACAAGCAATATTAGAGATCTAAAACAAATTCCAATCAAAATTCATCTTAAATCCTCGAACCTCGTATCCCAAAGTATTTGAGGGTCCCCTCCCTAATTAATATTATTACGAGTAAAATCCCTCGATCGTTTGCACAACACTAACCTAAACAAAAAGTGACAGTGCAAGTTATCAGATCTTCATTTAGTCAAACACTTATCAACATATTGGAAGCATTCAACATTTTTTTCCCCCCGAACATTTGTAATCTCTTCGAAGTTCAAGAGCGGAAGTTTTTAGTTAAAGCTCGTCAAAAAGGCACAATGAGTCATCACTAGATTTAAAAAGGCACATTATAATCTGAAATATTTCATTGTTGAAATTTTTTCAATCATTGATTATACTCTCTAAGAGAATCTTTACGGCTCAAAGCCAATTTCAATAATTAATTTACAAACTTTGAGAGGTTTTATCTATAAGCCTTAAGAATCGAGTCTTATCCAGATTGATAATTAATTCATAATTATAAGTTACATATTTTGGGTAAAACTAAAAAAAAAATCTTATTAAAATAATTTGTAAATATTGCAGTATGTTAAAATATTCATAGTAGAGAAAAAATTGAGACAAAATTTAATTTCACTTCACTTCATGTTGTGTTTTAATTTCGCCAATTCCACATAACAATCTAACGTACTTTCTTTTAGAGTCACTATACGAGTAGACACATTTTAATAATTGATTGACGAGGTGATCTACTCCAAAACTTGTAAAATATAAGAAATTATTTGTTATGCAAATTTGTAGGAGTGTGCGAAGTTTCTAAACTTAGATTTGATTTCTGGAGGGGGGAAGAAGATTCGATTTCACTTTGAAGAAAAATCCCGGCTGCGACAACTACAAAGCTTCCCCTATGAAGATAGTGAAAGCCGAGATACTCAAATTTATGTTAAATTATTGCCATTCTGAGCTGTAATATACGTTACAAATTAATATCGGTGACAAATCTGAAGTAATTGAAATGAATATTGTGGTAGTAACTAGATTTATCAGATTAGATTTTTTTTTTTTGCAATTAAACCTTTTCAAAGCGATATTAGTGCATATCATCAAATAAATAAGTGCAATTTAATATTTTCTAAGCTTAAAACACAAAGCAAAAAATGTTCAAACTTCGATTTGGCGTTGAGAATATTTCGTATATTTGTTAAGAGTTCGTTGTGAATTGAAAAAGTACACTTCGCACTCCCCTAAAAGTTTAAAAACATAATAATTTGATAGTGTGACAAGGAATGTTTTTAACTAAAGAGCATTTTGAAAAGGTAGGCTACCTTGCCCTATCACATTAGAAATTTAGAACAGTACACACATAATCTGATTTCAAATGCTAATAAAAAGTTGTTCAATCGACAACTAAAATGCAAACCAAATACGCCACTTATTTCTTTCAACACACTTTTAAATTTAGTATCTATTATAATTACTCTGTACAGCTTTTATAATAAAAATATGAGGTTTGTTTATGGACAAAAAAAACCCCAACAGATTTGATCCAAAACTTCCGTTTCTCTCCGTAACCACAGTTCAAACACAAACAATCAAAACCGTCGGTGGGAAATACCTACATTCAAACTTTTCCTTCTTCTGACATAAGCCATCTGGGTGTTAGCTTAGCGCACCACACCCCTTCTCTCAGCGCGCACTGCAGTCGAAATAAACTTGTCTTATTAAAAAAATGTTGATGGCACAAAAGTAACACTATATATATATATATATAAATCTCTGGTAAAAAGATGAACTGGCATAATCTAATGAGTGCTAATGCATTAGTGGTAGAGTGTCACACTTCCACACCGAGCACTCGGTCGACGATGTAGGGGTACCTCTGCGCCTCGCTGTTCTCTTCGCTGCTCTCTCTCCCCTCAACCTCACGACTGTCGACACAATCCTCACCAGGAGGCAGCACAGGGACCGTGATCTTCACACGTGTGAAGAACGCCATCTTCTCTCTGAGACAAAAGATTGGTATTCGATAGAGATGACACAATTCCCTCGATTTCATTGACACACCCTGATAAGTAGGAAATAAAATGCTTTTTATAGCTAAAAAGGTTAAAAAAACTAGCTCAGCCTTAAATGTCATATTATTCTCTACAGATCTCCTTCCCCCTAATCTCCCCCCTTTTGTGATATTTGGAAGAAGGTACAGGAAAGGTGGATAGAAACATAAAGATTATTATTATTATTATAGCACCGCGTCTTGCTACCCGTTCAGGTTTTATACCGACTTACGCTAATGTGTAATGATAGGGTGATTGTGAGATGAAATGGAGGACCTACAGTTTAACGTGGAATCCGAACCACGGTGGAGGCCTGGCATTCCACACATTCACAAGTTATGATTAATACACGTCTTGTCAGAGGTGAAGGAAGGGTTTGGTAATCAGATAAATCTGTGCCGGGACCGAGGATTGAACCCCGGACCTCAGCACAGAAGTCTGACACCTTACACCTAGACCGCCAAGTCACCTAAAACATATAAAAGAAAACGAACACAAGATGGCCTTTACAATGAAAAGAAGAACATAGTTCACACTTTACATTGCTGCCATTGGACAAAGAGGTAATCCCTGCCTCTTGAAGAAAAATCAATCGTTACCGTCCAATCTCCTGACCTAGGTTTCATTATAACAGGAAGTGTGAAACACGCAATGCAACTTCCTAAAAGAGGAAAACACGAAAGGGAGAAAAAAGTAAATATATTAAGTAATTTAGTGCAATGGATAGAAAAATTATGACTAAATTTCTCATTATTAAATCTATTTTTTAAAAGAACACCAGAATAAATCTGGTAGATCAAGTTAAGAAAGGAGCCACATGCTTGCCTCGTCTGTCGGAGCAGAAATTGTTTGGATAGAACCCTAAACGATACATTTTTAAGGACAAGTTTTCACTGTCACAAACAGCTTCCTCAGGACAAGAGAGAAGACTTCATGCTATTGGTTGGACTATAAGGTCGACTGTCAACAGCTGAATGCTTTTCAGTTTTGATTTCACTGTATAGATGGCAGCACTTGGATTAAATAAGATCATCGTCATCATGAACCGTTTCCAGCCTGTGGCCGGGTCTGTTTAGTAAACAAGATAAAAAAAGCTAAAAGTAATATAGTTACTAACTTATATTATTGCCTAACATCCCAACCAAGAAAATAGTTCTACTCATTCATCATGAAGAAATTGTTTGTGACAACAAAAGTTTGTCTTACAAAATGTATTTTTTCTATCCCAACAATTTAAATTCCAATATCACTCCTAATTCAAACAATCATTCTTAAATTTAAAATACTTACTTTTGGTCACAACACAACTTTAGTCAAAAACATGTTAAGGTTGATTATTGATCAATTCGATACCAGATATAATCAAGTAAATGGAGAATCAAATTTTAAATCCATAGACTTAACGATTATGACGTAACAACTGGCCTTGCTGAGAGGGTGTCGTACTCACTTGAACGAGATGATGTCCGGTTTGCCCTTCCCCGCCTTGCTCTTCCGGAGCTTGTAGATTTCTTTGGATGTTTTCTTCAACATCTTATCCACCTTACGCTCCTCCACATTCTTGCCATTTTTTCCGTTTTCCGCCTATGCAAGGGAAATACAAAGTTATATGCTGTTGTATAGCAAAGCATTTTTTGTTGTTGTGTTGAACAGGGGTGTGTAAAGCCCATTTTTTAAAATTCAAAATCGCATCTAAATTCAAATGTTTTTTGAAAATTGTTTTAGGTAAGTTGCAAAAATACTATACAGTGTGCATATTTATTTATATTAAGGATTTAGGGGAGGTAATAGCGGATGTTCTCGTAAAGAGGGCGCAAGGGAAGTTACTGTAGTCACCTGAGCAATGAGGTTCTGGAATTGTTGATCCTCCAGAACCCATGAGGCCATCTCCTGATCTCCTTGGGCGCGAGCCACCTCCAGACGGCTCTTCAGCTCTCGCAGGCGTCCCAGCTCGTCCTGTAGGGTTTGCAGGCGGGTGTGTTGCGCCTGAAGGTCCAACTCCAGGTCCAGGGATGTGCGGGCAGTCGCCGTCGCATGGTGACTGCTGAAACATCAACATCAGTCTACATCAAATACCTAGATCATGTTTTGTGGTCAGTCAAATGATTGGATTTTGTTAAATAAAATGTTTAATTTTGGTAAAAAAGAAGTCTGTGGTTAAAATATTTATTTTGACTTAAGAATGTTAACAAATCACTTTTTATTTAGGTGTTAGAATACGACAAATAGTAATTATAGAGCTAAAATATTTAAGTTTGCGTTTAGTAGTAGTAGTAGTAGTCAGTAGTAGACCACCTCTGTGGTCTAGAGGTTGGAGTTCCCGGGTTCAATCCCCGGCGCTTCCAGAATTTATCTGTGAAGCAGTTTGTCTGGAACAAGGTCGAACAAACCCTCGTGAGGAAAATGAGGAACTACTTGAATAAAGAGGTGACGATATTGGCACTATCATCGCTAACAGCGACGCTCACTCGGTCCGTATAGCTCTCCCGCGGGCTTGCACCACGGGAGTTTGTTTTAGCTGTTGCAATAACCGGCTCAAACACATATTTTACTGATATTATTTGGTGGAGGAAGGTAAATTTCCTAGACTAAGGGGTGTTGTGATTGGAATGTCGATATTTTCAATTATCATTTAAATTAACAAAATTGTCATAATTTGCATTTAAAAGGTAAACTATCCAATTTTGTGAAAATAAATTATTATGATTGATTTCACGCCTGTATTATTAATTAAAAAATGCTACAATGAACTTTAAATATGTTACATAGTCATTTTAATGTTCTAAATAAGATTATGTAAAGATGATATACACTTATGTATTAAATACACCAATGGGTTAAGGATTAGGAAGGTGAAATTTAGAGGTGTACCCACATTTACATGGTGAGAGTGGGGAAACTATTTAAGGATAACCACCCTCAGTACACGACCCGAAACTTAACCTCAATCTCCCTGTCATCGACAGTCTAGTCTATTGCGAGAGTAGCGCCTTAGACTATGCGGCCACAGAGGCAGGTGACAACAAACAAACTTGGTTCTCATTTTGTCACGAGGACACTCATTAACATAATTATTTTGCGACTTAACTTGGAAAATTGAAATGGTATCATGAAAATGTTGGTACCTGGCATGACCAGTACTGGCGCTGCGCTGGTGTTTGGACACAACTGTCCCGGGGGGATGTCGCCACCGAAGAGAGCGTCTCTCAATGGAGTTGCGCTGGAAGGGGCCTCCCCGCCGATAGAGAGGCATAGAGCTGTCACTGTCACTTCGGTTCAACTGTCAACACAGACAAAACGCTACATTACGCTGGACAACAGATACTTTCATTTTAAGCCCTACTTTCAGAACCTGACTTATCAACATTCACAACCTATTTATATATATTTTTGTCTTCTATGGTTCAACTCTACTATAATTAATCTTTCTTTGCACCTAAAACAAATATTTTTACTGTAAACATCGAATGAAAATCAATGTCAACTCCTGTAAAAATAATATTCTGTATTTTGTTTCCCAGATGTGGAAATAATAGATATTATTAGGGCTGTGTGAAGCTTCAAAACTTTGACTTGCCTTTGAAATAATTACCAGCTTTGACTTTACTTGGGAAAAAAATCTAGCTTCGCCAATAATCGTCAATTATTGCCATTCTGAACTGTTATGGACAGTAAAAGACAATATTCATATGGAAAAAAAAAACTTGATTGAATTGTAACTTTATTTATCAGAATTAAACTAATATTAAAACAATTGTGAAATCAAATTTTTTCCAAGTAATTTTAGTACACAAAGTTAAATAAATAACCAAAATATAATATTTTTTCCAAGCATAAAATAACTAACAATAAATATTTGAACTTTGAGAATATTTCAAATATTTGATTCGAATGGTGGATGGATATGAATAAATACTTTTATAACTTAAGAGAAAAAGCTATACAAAATATTCAGTTTTATATAAAAAGTTGTTTTTTATTTTGTGAACAAGAGCGCAGGAATATGGGTCATATTGACGTCATCATCCGTCTTCCTCTCATCTGGTTCGCCATCTTTATTTATAAAGTAAAGTCGAACTTTCAAAAGCTCTCGTTTGCAAAGCATAGCCTCTAAGTGAACCTTGGACATCACTAGCACAAAAACAGAATCCTCCAAATGGTCATTTTCATAAATTAATATTTCAATGTGAATACACAGAGGAAAATTAAAAACAAATTGTTTGTTGTGAAAGTTTTGACAACCATCGCTAGCTGTCAGTTAAGGCTATTTGTAAGGAAATAAGGCGTTACAATTACTAATTTTCAAGGGAAGTGACTTAATTCAGATAATTTATATTTAAATAACTCAAAATGACTTTTGGGCGGGAGGAGGGGTGGTTGGGGGGTGGGGGGGTGAAACCTTGTGTTAGGTCTCTAAACGTGACATCCTAGCCTTTCCAAACTGCGGTCAATCTCACCCTGCAGATGTACTGGTTCCTGCTGATGGCCGCACTAGGGCTGAACGTCTGGGAACGCTTGATCACGATGGCCCTCAGAGACTCGTCGGTGCTGCGTTTCCTGGGGCCCTTTTCCGGGATGAACACACACTCTGTGTTGGTCTCCTTGTCGTCAGTGTCAATGGGCGTCGCCGTGTCCTCCTGTAGACAATCATGACGCAATAAGTAGGACTGTCGCAAGGTGACAAGAGTGGTGTAAATTATAGTGTATTGTGTTGTTTGGATGCATTACTGTAAACTTGTGTAGAAAAAAAACCCATCAAAATTCATATTTTTCTTGATTCAAGCT
Source organism: Timema bartmani (assembly GCA_902151455.1). Classification (NCBI taxonomy): domain Eukaryota; kingdom Metazoa; phylum Arthropoda; class Insecta; order Phasmatodea; family Timematidae; genus Timema; species Timema bartmani. Next base: position 90,909 of record CABFWB010000770.1, read on the forward strand.
TTTTGATTTTCACTCCCTCAACATTTGAAATTTCGATCAATCCAACCTGACATAAAAAATGTGTCTAGTATTTGTACAATTTGTCTGTGCTGGAACAAAACAAAAAAAGAATTATGCTTGCAATGAAAAATAATCTAACTCCCATAATGGCCTGAATATAGTGAACATAGCCAACTATCAAGGTTCATCTATTTATTAACTTTGATATATCGATTTAACAAAATGCATATCCTATAGGTACAAAAGTGAATGTGTATTATCTAAGAGCGTGAGTATAGGCCGCATTAGAGTTTTATGAGAGCTGTTTTTTAGAAAAAATAATTGCAGATTTCTATAGGTATATTTTATAACATGCTGGGATTGTACCGGTTGGCTGGTGGGAATCGTGCGTCTAATAATAACCCCAAGGTAAAAATAAAGAGAGGGGAAGTATTCCCACCCTTCAGAGTAATTGTACTGGTAATTCAATAGGTCATTGTTAGTTGGTGGAAGAATCTGTTCTGTTTATCTGATACTAAAAAAACACCCATGAAGCTCTGCAAGTGGATGTTCATGTTGAGAAGGCTTTCTCAGCATCTCAAGTAAACAAGGGAATTAGAAGAAGCTAAGATACGAATTTCAAATTAAGAGCAATTGGCGAGAAGCAATAATTAAATAATGCGCAGGCCGCTAACAAATTTGGTATTTGCGAGGCTTTAGAGGAAAAACTGAAGAAAAGTTTAAAAATGTCTATGTAGCAAGAAACGCAGTGAGACTGCCTAGTAATTTGTTACATTTTTAGCTTGTGGTACAGTTGAAACCTTTTAGTTTTTAGGTAAAACACCTTCAATATTTTAGGGTTGTATTATGTGTGAAGGCATAGTATGGTCAGGTCAACACAGTGGTAACTAGCCATTCAAAATATTGCAGTTATATTTAAATGCCGGAGCTTCCATTTACTGGGATTTGAGAGCTAATAATTGAGGTACCGAGGATTGTGATATAAAGATTGATTTGATTCTTTCAATAATAGTGAGAAATTTCACAAAAATGCCAGTTAAGATACGAGAGTTGTCATACTGTGAAGCTATCCTTTACCCCTTCAAGCCAAAAAAAGATAAAAAAACTGTGTGACTACTTCAACATAAGACAGAATTAGTGAAGAAGGTGTTACCTTTGTGTATTGGATTATTCACACTTTTTTTCCCCTTTCTGTATTTTGAGAGCTGAGAATCGAGTAATAAAGTTTCATCAAATTATAAAAATGAAGTCTGTATCGGTAGAAAAATAATTAATTTAATATTTTGTGTGCACACAAGACTCACCATTTGTTCGAGAACGTCTTCGAGAATGTCCTCCTGACAGAACTCAACCAGTATGCCCTCTTCGTCATCGTCATCTTCATCATCGTCGTCGTCATCATCTTCCTCCTCTTGACTGTCCAGCTCTTCCAGCGGGATACTGTTAAGTGTTGGCTGGAGACCTGAAACACAAACATATAATGTGTTGTGTTTCGTGCATCTCTTAAATGGTCATGTTTTCTCACATTCTGTCCCCATTATACTGTGCGATACATCAAAACCATTATGATCTTGTATTATTATTTTTACTTTAGTAATTAGAGTCCCACTTACTTTGGTGGTCGAATGGGTCTAAGGCGTCACTATGGCAAAAGACTGAACTGATTGAGAGAGTAGGGTTCAAATCCTGGACAGGTTTACTAGTTTTCAACAATCTCTTTGCGCAAATATAGGTAAACTTCATCTCTAAAACATTAGCATAATTAATATGTAGTATTGTTTTCATAGAAGAGCCCCTGTGACATCTCGTTCTGAACTCGTCCTGGGAAGTATGTTCTCACCCTGGTTGCGAGTCAAGGTGGAGGTCTGTTGGTTAATGTTCTCACCCTGGCTGAGAGTCAAGGTGGAGGTCTGTTGGTTAATGTTCTCACCCTGGCTGAGAGTCAAGGTGGAGGTCTGTTGGTTAATGTTCTCACCCTGGTTGCGAGTCAAGGTGGAGGTCTGCGAGGAGATGATGGTCGACTCGTCCGAACTTTCCTCCTTGGTCTGCCTGACGTATGTCGACATTTCGCTGTCTTGTTTTCCGTGGGGCCTGTCCTCTGCTGTCGCAGCGCTGCCACTGCCCAGCTCAGACTGCATGAAGCGGAAACTCAGGATGTTGTACCATTTAACAGATACATTCTCCGGGTCGAAGTCCGCCAGCGACACTTGGGCACAACCCTGGCAACATACATAGAAAGGAATGTTTCACCGCCGGTAGCAACTCGTGACCATCCAACCACCAAACCAATTCAGTGTTTTGTTATTTCATTCATCAATATTATATCCGAATTATCAAGCGTTAATAACAAAACTTGTCAACAACTTTTAAAACTAACGAAGCTTGAAACCAATCGATGATAGCCTGCTTCTGTAATCGAATGGTCCAAAGGTGTCAGTCTCACAATATACTGGACTGCAGACGACGATAATCTGGGTTTGAATCGAGGTCGGGTGTGCTGAGTGTGGGTACACTTCCTCTAAATGCAACCTTTCTCATCCCTAACACTTTAGAGTAATTAATATATACGCGTATAACCTGAACTGATTGGTAATACTCGGTTCTAACTCTACAAAGTTAACCAAGATTGACGACAATACAGTCGATAACGGATCTGATCCAAAGCTTTATCCCAGATTACCAGGCGAACTCCTAGCCCTGGTATCTTGGTGTGTGCTCACCAGACACTCCTCGTGTTTACTGGGGTCCATGCCCCACACGTTCACCTGCAGCGTCTTGGTGAACAACTTGGACAAGGGCACACTCAGTGGGAAATTCTCACCGAACGTCGGTTTGCGTAGGTCCGAGAGGGTTTTGGTGCAGCAGGGGGGCGTGTTGGGGTGCGGACTGGGCAAGAGAGCCGCCATGATGCAACTGCAAATTAGAGAAATTAAACAGTAATTAGGGAGTGTATGTGTGTGTGTCTATTTCATCAAGACTGTTAGAGTTAGGCGTCGAGACTGTCAAAGTTAGGCGTCGAGACTGTAAGGGCTAGGCATCAAGGAGCTGAACCATCAATAGGCCATTAGAGTTCTAAAAAATTTCAAATTCCCATTATTTTTTTCGAATCTTGAATTTGATATTTTCTCAAATCTATGATATCCTCCATTTCTCCAGATCTACTCACACAGTGAAGTTGTCAGGGATAGAGAGCGCCGTGAGGTTCCTTGCTCTTTCAATGCCGACATGGAGCAGACAATCACACTGGGAGTATCTGTAATAACAGTCACATTAGAAACGACACCAGCTTGCTTTCACTCTAGTACTTGACAAGTCAAACCTGATGAACATAACAGGAAATACACACATAAAGGAACAAGAGAAAATAGAAATAATATTAATGTATGTTTAGATGAACAATTTTTTTTTTTTCAAAATTTTTACAAAATTAAAAAAATTAACTGTAGGCCTATTGTTCAGACTCATGAGTAGCCAAAAAATAACAATTTTTGTACTTTTCCTGAATCGATTCAAAAATATTTTTGACACCAACTCATACATTTGACTAAATTGAAACTATAAAATTTTATTCCTTTTTGATCAAAATGCCGTACGCTTCTAAATTTATTCCCAAATAATTTATTTTATAACTTTTTTTTCTTCAAAATTATTTACTATTTATAAAATGGGTGTCAGTTATCTTTTAAAAACAAGTGTTTTAATATACTTTCTAACATTTTAAAATTATGAATATACAATACTTGAATTCAACTCGAACTCTGGAGCTTTTAGAAATACTAGACTAGAGTTTGATTCGAATGAAAAAACCCAAGCTAGCAGACCCCTATTATATAATATATAAGCCTAAATAAAAAATATATATATATATTTTAATTCCATCCATTCCCACAGGAGGACATTTTTTTGTCCAAAATAAATCAAATATTGCTCCAGTAGAAACAATAGAATTTAGTTTTCTTCACAGGGTGATGTCAACAGTTGTTGAATATCTGTTAAGGATGTCCTGGAATTTAATAACAACTTTTTCTGTTCATTTCAAAAATTTGTCATCTAATGCTACTATGCTCTCGACAGATATTAAACAACTGTTGATATCACCTTGAGAATAGAATTATACTCTTTGTTTCTACTGGAGAAATATTTGATTTTGGCAAAAAAAAAGTGTCTTGCTATAGAAAGTGCTAAAACACTGGCCTTTTCTCCAGTCTCCCCCACCCCCCTATAGATGAAATATGTTAATCATGTTTGCAATATAATATTTTGTTCCGACGTTAGATATTGTTCTCTAAGTATTCAAAATTCGATTCAACTTGGGGAATACTTCATATTACCCGATTCAACTTTGGTTCTAATTGAAAAAGTTGACTCCCTCTTCTCTCACCCCTAGCAGTAGTTGCACATTAATCAATATTTGTCTTGGCAAAGCTTGGTAGTTGTGTTTTATTTTTTTATAATTTAGCACCACGTCTTACTACCCGTTCGGGTTATACGCTCAAGTACTAATTATACTAATGGATTAGGAATTAGTAAGGTTGAATTTAGAGGAAGTGAACCTGCATTTGTGTGGAGTGGAAAACCATTTAGGAAAAACCACCCCTAGTTCACCCGACCGAGATTCGAACCTCTATCTCCCCGTCCTCAGCAGTCTAGCTCAACACGAAACTAGCGCGTTAGCTAACTACGCCACTGAGGCAGGTTTGGTATTTGTTGAAGTCAGAATTGTCAAGTTAAAAGCGAAGTCAAAGTTTCGCGTGTTCCCAGTGTACAGAAAGAGGATGTTGGATGTACCTGAGCTTGATCTGGACTTGGGCAGTCTCTAGGTTCATCTCGTCTAGTGCCGCGGCCGCAGGGTCGCCAAGGGACGGACGCTTCTTGTTGGACGCCTCGAACACACCAGAGTCCCCGGCCACAGACTCGTCGCTGACGGCTGCTGACACGGACCGAGTGTTGGTCCCCGAGGAAGACAACTCCTGAGGGGGCGTCTCAGAGATGGGGGACAGAGGAGGGTCAGGCCTTCCCAGTCCTGAGCCCTGGGACATGTTGCCACCGCGAGTCAGCTCCAAGAGGTCCGCCAGTGGTAGGTGGGGGGGCAAGAGGCTCAAGCCCCCGCCAGATTGCTCGGCATGAAGCCGCAACTCAGCCAGCCTGTCTTCCAGTTGGCGCTCACGCTCCACCATCTCATAGGCCGGAGGGGGCCCCGTTGTTGGGTCGTAGAGTGGCGAGACTGGGGGCGAGACGGAGGAAAGGGACGAGCGAGGAGAGGGGGACTCACTAGTCCGCAACAAGCGCTCCACTCTCCTACAAACACAAGACAGAAGCTGTCAACGACAGAATAGAGTGAAAAGAAACAGCCTGTTACCTGGCTAAATGATTTTATAGCAATGGAAATTGATAAAAATAAACTAGAATAGGTGCAAATTAAAATAAGAAACCTCACATAGGGAAAGAATCAAAAGGTGGAGAGAATGCAATGAGAGGTGGCTCAAATCCACTGTTTTACAAATATGAATCTCCAATTTACCTTTGAATTCTGAATCTCTAATGTGAATCCAAAACTTGGGAAAAAATAAGAACATAAGAGGAAACATAAATACAATAGAATTTAAACTAAAAGTTAACACTCTTTCTTATAATCGATTCATTTATCATTATAACATTCATACATTCAGTTAATTGTTAAGATTACTGGTCTCGGGTCTGGTTGTTGAATTCGTCCTATAGTTATAATTTATTATGAACCACCAATACGCAGATTAGAGCTCTTAAAAATATATTTTTTTAAGGATTTGGGTCTCAAATTATTTTCTCAAATATCTTTTAAGGATTGATGGGATTGGCCCTAATCCAACACACAAATGTGACATCTCCCTCTTTTCTGCCTTCTATGGTAAAAATAGTCGCACACATTTTAACATAACTAGAGTAATATATATGCGTCGTCGTAATTACTATCACCGCGTCTTACTACCGTTCGGTTTATACGCACTTACGCTAATGTGTAGTGGTAGGGTGATTGTGAGATGAAATGGAGGACCTACAGTTTAACGTGGAATCCGAACCACGGTGGAGGCCTGGCATTCCTCACATTCACAAGTTGTGATTAATACACGTCTTGTCACAGGTGAAGGAAGGGTTTGGCAATCAGATAAATCTGTGCCGGGACCTAGGATTGAACCCCAGACCACCAGCACACCGACACCTTACCCCTAGACCGCCAGGTCACCAGTGGTAAACTGTTGTTGGAATAAAAATAACTTTCTCACACCCTTGATGGTAGTTGTGTAATATAAATATTTACATGGAAAAAAAGGGAGTAATAATAATAACAACAGATTAACAAAATATATATTTGTTAATTTCTTAGAGAGGGAGGAAGTATCTGTACAGTGAATCCCACAAGTATTGCAACAGGGGTTACCTCAGGGATACGATCCTTTGGGGGTAAGTTTTTTCCTTTCTGAATCTCTTGGGGTCAGGAAGTTTAAGGCGGGCAGACTAGAATATTGTTGAGATTGGGCGGCTGTTTGGAAAGCAACTCTTGGGAGATGAACTAAAAATCTTTGTGTCTCTTTCTTTCTCTGTCAATTTTCATTATTATAAAATATTAACATTTAGAATGTTTAGTCGAATATGAATCCTGACAAGATTCAGATCATGTTTCGATATTCCTTAGAGGTTAAATTGCTTAGAATTGAGCCCTTTTAAGGTTCTCTAATAATTGGTCATGAGAATCAAAACCCCATCATTCGACCTGAGACAGTATAACGTGGGCGGGTACCTGTGCAAGTCGATCATGTCGACAGGCCGAGTGTCGGCCGGCAGGTTGGGACTCCCGTAGATGTCTGTGAAGCTCAGTCCAGAACTGAGTGATCCCTTGCTACTCGTCGTGGACAGAGAGCCCAGACTAGAGGAGCTACTGACACTCAGCGTGCTGGCCGACAGAGTCTTCAGCTGCCCTTCCAGCTGGGTCATGGAGCGCAAGGCATCTCGCAGCTGTTGCAAGAGCAGCTGTTTTTCCTCGTGTAGTCGCAGCCTGTCCGTGATGGCTCGGTTCGACACCTCCAGGGCCCGGTTCAGATCTTGCTCCAGACGACGGATCTCCAACTGTATGTCTCCCATCTCTTGTTGACTGCGGGACCGAGGTGTGATGCTACGTAGCTCTCGGAGTAGCTGTTCCTTCTCTTGGAACAGTAACAACCTGGGACAAGTGAGACATAACTTAGGAGGAGCTGTTCCTTCTCTTGGAACAGTAACAACCTGGGACAAAGAACCTATCGTGAGACACTACAAGGGAGGACAGTATCTCCACAAAGGAGGATGGTATCTACCTGTCCTGGTCAGACTCGGCCTGGCCCGGCACCACCTTCTCCTCCAGGTCTGCCAACTGTTGTTGGATCAGTTGTATCTTCTTCCTCGCCTCGTCGTACAGGAGTCTCATGCGAGCCATCTCGGCTAGACGCGTTCCGATGGGCATCAGCTAGACAAACCACACAAAAGTGTCATTGTCACCTGAGACATGCTTAGCAATGTCCCTAATCAAGCTCCAGTTCCTTGTCGACTGTTTTAAAGGAAAATATTTATTAATAGAAACTCAAGTCAATTTACAGCTCTGCTGTACTTGAGGCATGTGCAAATCCCACTTAGACAATCAACCAATCAAAATGAACAATACCAATAATCATCAAGCCGAATAAACGTTTCTATATTTAATCTTATTCATGCACACATTTTAGTTGTAATTTTTTCTCTTTACTTTACTGCATTACTTAATAAAAGTTATTTTGTTGACATTTATGACTAAAAATAAATATTTTACATATCATCCTTTTTATACTGAAATCCAACCTTTTTTTTTTGACGAAATCAAATAATTTTATTCTCTGCAAATCTGAGTCTTTAGTGATAAGACACACAAATTCTGCAAACATTGGGAAAGCTCGAGGAAATAAGGTATATATCTACTTTCAAAGTGGATTCATTTTCAGATTTAAATATATTTCCCCCTTTGAAAGTGATTGTATTTTTAGAGTAACTTTCAAGTCAATAAAGAACTACAAATCAAAACCTGTAATGATTGATGTGTCAAAGAGACTGAGGTGTCCTACAAGGTGCACTCACAGGAGACAACTCCCATCAACGCTGGGCAGGGTAGTTGTTTCCCAGCTGTCTGGTGATGACAGGGTCTGTCCCTAAATTACCCGCTGTGCACGTAATGTGTGTGGCTACGCTCTAAGAACATAAGCCTTGATAGAGGTTTCTGTTACCCAGATAGTGAATGTCGAACCCTGACATTTGAAAAGGTGCTGACTTATATGTGGTGTTACGCAAGGTAGTTATTGAATATCCTTCAAGGTGTGTCGGGCCATGAAAGAAATGTAGAAACAGAAAGAACCTCCAGATGGCCTTACCTCCCCAGAGAGGTCGGTCTGCGAGGCGGTGCTCAGCTTTTCCTGGGGCAAGCTCAGGGTGGAGATGTCCGGGGAGCTCTCGCAGAGCTGCAGACGAGTCAGGTCATCCTTCAGCTTGGCCAGGGACTGCATCAGCTCCGCTTTCTCCTTCTCGCCAGAGGACAAGGACTTCTGGATGCTCCGCAGTTCCACCATGATGGCTTGCGCCTCGGTGATGTTATAGCAGCCCCCCTCGTGGGCACTCAGTTTCTGCTCCACCCTGTAAAAACACATTCTCACGTTACTCGAGTCAATTAACAGGAGCAAGTTGAGTGCAAGTACACCCCCCCCCCCTCGTAATGTTACAATATCAATTGGGGGTAAAAGTCCTTTTTTCAATTCAAAGTGAGCTCAAAGAGTAAAACAAAGACGATATCGTGTGATGAGTTCTAAGCCAATCACAATAGTTAAACCTCATCAGCTTTGTCCACTCGGCGTGATTTAAAAAATCGGCTTTACTTTGTCTTCGAAACCACAAGAGCTTGAGAGACTGAATCACATTTTTAAAGCAAATGACTCAATCAGAGTGTATGCACCAACAAAGTTAGATATCAGGGGACAGTTGTGTCTACTGTTGTGAAATAACTCATCAAGTAAAAGTTGGGTGTTTGTTTCACTTCACAAACAGTCATTAGAAAACATCCATCGGCATGTTAACCTTTTTTTTATCATCGCATGTTACCACCTTTTCAAGTTATACCCATGTATGATAATTACTCTAATAGGGTAGGAATTAGTAAGGAAACAGCTTAGAAGTAATCTACCAGCATTTGCATTGAAGGAGAGTGGGAAACCTTATAGGGAAAACCACTCTTAAAAGACTCGATCGAGATTCGAACCCTGATCTTACCGTGATCAGCAGGCCCATCTAACACAAGAATGATGCCTTAAGCCGTTTGGCCACTGAAGTGGGTGATGTTGATATAAAAGAGCTGTTTTTCCTCTTGAAAACTAAAGGTCAGTAATCAGCTATTTCTAGTTTGTGTTACAAAGCATTATGGGCATGTGAAATGCTGCGATACACAAAGAGATTGTACGTTCAATTTTCAGAGAACATGAATCAAACTTTATTAAAGGTCACGATTATCATCGCACTGTGGTTTTATAAAGAACAGGCCATAGAAAATAAAAATAGCCCCTTTTAGAACTATTTTAAAACTTGCATCTATACATATATTTCCAGCCTTTTTATTGTTTTTAGTTATTTAAAGCTGGCTAAACCTCTGGATAAGTCGGCAATAGAAACGATGTACGTTACTCACGAGGCGAGCGTGTCTACACCACGCTGTGTGCAGTGCATCTCCGTGCGGATCTGTTCCAGCTCGCTCTTAAGCCGCCCGACCCGGTTCTTGGCGAGCGCCACGTCTGCCTTGAGCAGGTCAGGATCGTACTTGGTACTGACGCTGCTGGAGCTCGAGCACACTGGACAAGAGAATCAAACAGTTTTGGGTCATTGTTTGTAGAGTTGATGTGTCTTTAGAGTACACTCTTTACCAGTAAAATATAGAGCCCTCAGGCAGCTGTGTTGTACTCACTAACCAGGATAGCTTTAACAAAATATACAAGTTTAGATTAAATATAGTCAAAAAAAATCTCACATGAGCGCAGGAATCAAACCTGAAACTTATCACGTCACTGGGCTATCAGGAACCGACCGGTTCTTCACTCATAGTTTAAGGCATAGTCTGTAATGGACACATGGAATTCGTCGGCTTGTTGATGCTGCTCATACAACATTTAACTGTAGTCAAGTATTCTTTAAATTAAAAAATTACACCTGAACACAGGAATCGACCTCCGGACCTTTGGCTTAGTCTGCCAATGCTCTAACCACTGAGCTAGACAGATGTCCATGGTAATTCTCCACCCATATTTTGAGGCAGAGTCTGTGATGGATGTGCGGAGATGGCCAGCTACATATGAGTGATCAATCAAGATCTCGAGCTATCAGATAACTCAGCCCCCTTTGACTCGGGAGGGCTTTGTGATGTCAACAGTACAATTGTATGAGTGCACATATCATGATGGATTAAATATCCGATGAATCCACACTCCTATCATGGATTACCCCAACAGTCCTCACTGGACCAGGAGATACTCACGGCTGGTACGAGAGGTGTTGAGCGTGGCGAGGGCGTTGTGGAGGTGATTGTACTCCTCTTGCGCTAGACACAGACGCTGCTGCTTTACGTCATAAATCTCCTTCTTCGCCTGAAACCAAAATGGGGAATGATCAATGGGCAAGCACTAACGTGTTTACTTAAAATATATCCTCCTTTCTCTGGTTAAAATTAGGAGGGATAGTTTGAGACTAGGACCTGCTTAGGTGGTTCTATGGTCTTAAAGGTCGCTCTGCTAATCGAGGCTGTAGAGTCAGCAGTCGGAAAAAATTCCCCCACTTCGGCTTCAAATTAAAAACTTATATTATTATAACAATATATGATAAACATATCATTTTAATTTTATACTTTTTTTATTTTTAGGACCAATATTTGTAATTTTGATTGACAAATTAATTCAAATATAAATTCACAATGTCAAAGAAGCTTCCCATAAAGTCGTCTGTACTGGAGCATTTTACAGAAGTCAATTTGTTATTACTAATTAATATACTTTAGACATTTGTGAAGGACCCAGAGTCGAAAGCTCGGTGTACTGACTCCACAGCCCTGCTAGCAAGAGATCGGGGTTAAAATCTAGGTCGGGTGTATCGAGGGTCATTATCCCTAGATAGTTTTCCAGTCTCTCTCCACATAAATGCAGGTACACTTAGTATAAATTCAACCTTCCTCATCCCTAGCACATATGCACACAACACAAACAGGTAGTGAAATTACCAAAAACCTACTTGAGATGGTGAAAGCTGTTTTTTAATGTGCTTTTGGGTCCAATAATGTCTTATTACAACAATTAAGTTGGTCTGACAATCTTTTTCTTCTTCTTAGAACTGTGTCTTATTACCTGTTCGGGTTGTACACCTGTGGATTAATTAAGCTAGTGTGTTAGGAATTAGAAAGGTTGGATTTAGAGGAAGTGTACTCGCATTTTCATGGAAACACAAATTTCACCAATTATGTTTTGTTTTTTTGTCATGCCAATAATCGAACCTGGTACTCTTAGGTAGGTAGGTAGGTATACAGGCTACCAATTTAGCAAAGGTTTTGGACCTGAATAAATAAAACAAACTTTGTTCTGAGATTGCTAGTGTCCAGCTAAACATACTTAGATGTGTTAGCTTAGCAACTCAATCAACCAAATATCTACTGTGTAAAAATAAGAGCGGACAGAACAACTCCAAAATATTGGTATATTCCTGACAGAGAGAGTGAGAGAGAAGGAAGACAGTGTTTCTCTATGTCTCTCTCTTAACAATTCTGGCTCTCAGCCAAAGATAGGATTTCAAGTTATCACGAATAACAGAGTCGCGTGAGAGAGAGATATGTTATCGCTAGTAACAAGTTACTCAGCGGTTGTGCTAACCTCCAAGACATCTTGCGCCGTGTGCAGATAGTCCCTCAACATGGCCTCCTGGATAGCTCGCCACTCGAGGCGGGGGTCTTCCAACTGTGTACATTCTAAACACAAACAAACAACTGGAAGTGTCTAGTGGTAGTTTTTATAAGCGCTAATATCGCAAGGTCAACAATCGATTAAGTTTTACAAGTATCAACTCTAATTTAACTACAAATTTTTTTATCCACACTTTTGAAATGTGAGAACATAATTTATTTGAATGTCTAGTATTTTATTTGATGAAAAGCTACCTAAAATAAACATGTTCATGTGGTTGATGTAGTATCAGTGAGCGTATGTTCATGTGGTTGATGTAGTATCAGTGAGTGTATGTTCACGCTACTCACGGTTCATGTGGTTGATGTAGTAGGTCCCAATCTGCGGGTCGTAAGCCTCCTCCCAGCCCAGAGGGAGCTCATTGCCGATACAGTCTGCAAAGGTCTGGGGCTTGGTGTACCTTGGGACAGAGAAACAGAGTTAACTGGGGGACTTTCGGGGGATCAGATCAGTGGAACAGTTGTAGCAAAATTATATATCGTCCAAGATGTATTAAAATAGCATATTATTGATTGTGTTTTGGATACAGTAGGCCTAATACCGTCAATGCTTCAACAATCTTGAAAGTGGCAATGGCCAACAAACAGGGCTAGGTTTGATTCCAAAAACTATGAATATGGCAATGAGTTATTTTCAAAACATATTTCTATTTACTGAACGCCGTCTAAACTAATAAAAAAATAGGTTTTTAAATCTAAATTATTTGTAAAAATATAACTCTGGAAATTGTTCAAACTAAGTTTTAATGATGGGATACAGCAGACCTAAGTTGAGTATTTTTTTATTTTTATATAAAAAAAATTTTTTTGAACCAAATAAATAAAACATGTCAGTGAATATGTTTGGTTTAAATTTGTTCACATGGCAATATCGATAGTTCTTGAATATTTGTCCCGAGCAGCTGAAAATTTTAACAAGACTTCTTCTCTTCATTTATAAAGTTTATCTTGTTTTTTTTTAGCAATGAGTCTTACTACTGGGTCAGGTTGAATTTAGGAGAAGTGTTCCCTTGTATGTGAAGGGGTGGGAGTTGTAAACCATCCTCAGCACGAGAGAGAAGCCTCAGACCAGGGGTCCCCAAACCAAAGATGCCCTTGCACCACAAACAATACATCCTGCAGCCCTCATAACATTTCTTACACTAATATCATGAAACTGCTTCAGTGGCTGCATGGTCTAAGGTGCTATTCTCGCAGTACACTAGACTGCCGATGATGGGGAGATCAAGGTTCGAATCTCGGTCGAGTTTACTGAGGGTGGTTTTCCTAAATGGTTTTCCACACTTCCTACAAGCAAATACGGGTACACTTCCTATGTATATAGCCTCCCTAATCCCTAAAACCATTGTGCCACATAATTAGTACGCTTAAGTGTACAACCCGAACAGGTAGTAAGACACAGTGCATAATATATTTTTTAAATTATGAAAATTCAATAACGACAGTTAAATTTTCCAAGCATAAAACAAACGGTAAGCATCCCATGTTCTGACTGTGCCTTATTATTTATTCAGATTCGATAAAATTGTTAGTCATGATTACAAACAAATAAAAAAGAATATCCTAAAATTGCCTCACAGAGCCTGAGATGACTATGGTGGAGCATGGTTTGAAAAACTATCAGTTAGACTGTGAAACCACTGATGCGGGTAGTTTCAACTATTTTGTATTATCCAAGTGTTGAATAATCCAAGGTATACTGGGTCCAAATAAACTCAAGATGATCAAATTCAACAAAAAATACTAAGTGAGGTTATAACTAGGGAATGTGCTTTCAAACCCTCGAAAACCGTGAGAATAGTCAAGATTCGGGGACTCAACAAAATAATAAAATTCAAGACTCAAACATCATTATTTAAAAACCAAGGTTTTGATTGGATTTTCGAGCGCTAATACAGTACGGTATATTGTTGGTTCAGAACCAACATAGTTATAGGACAAATTCAACAACCAGACACCAGACCAGTAATTTAACATTTAAGTTAACTGAATGTATGAATGTTATAGTTAATGTTAAGGATTTGTAAAATAGTAGATTGGACCCAACTCAGGTTATAACTCAAAACTACAGTCCGATTTTAATATGAAAGACCCTATCTGACAGCTAGAAATGTTATTAGATCTACTTTCACGTATTCATACATCAAGTTGCATAATTAGCAGCTGTCACTTTCTATTGGCTAATCAATACACATAAATAATAATAATAAATAATGTCATAAATGTCAACCACACAAAAATTGTACCTTGACTTTACTATAAAAAATTAAATATAATTTAACCAAAGAAAGTAGAGGAAAAGCTGGTCCAGTTACAAGAACACAAAAACAAATTTTGCATTTAAAGACAAAAATTAAAGGTATAAGTTACAACATTTATTCTTTCATTTATTTAAGGTATTTAACGTGCACTTTCTGAACCGACTGATCATATCAACACATGACTTATAAACTAACTTAAATATAGAACAAACACAACATCCAGCCCCCAGCCGTTAATTCATCACTGTGAAAGGGAAAACCCACATTTCACCAATGAAACAGTTTTGGACCATGCCAGGAATTGAACCCAGGACCCTGAGCTCAGTAGACACATGCCACCGACTGGGCTAAGATGTTGGACAAGCTACAACTAATGCCCCCAGTAAAATGTTTTTTAAGGATGTCCTAGCCCTTGACAAGACACATGTGACTCTTCCCCGCCTCCTCCTCTCCTCGGTGGAACAGTCGGGGGGAGGGGGGTAGCACACATGATGAAAGGTGCACTCGGACACTGCTGCCAACACAAAACAACAATCCGACATCTCCCAAAATAGCCCCCCAAAGAGACTCGAGTCGCCAAGCTGTCTCTTGAGCTCATTCCTTGCCCGACAGGGTCTGGAACTGAGGGGGGGGGG
>CABFWB010000770.1:108569-136168 GCA_902151455.1 Timema bartmani
GCAGCCCATTCCCAAAAATTGTGCCCTTAATTTTTAGCACAATTTGTAATTACTACAGTAGTAGTTATTTCTGATTTATTTGTTGCAACTGAAAATAAATGGCCTAATAATGGGAATGGGATTAAGAAACAATTTGATGATAAGCTGAATAAAGATTGCAGATCTTTTTACATTAAAAAAAAGAAAAAGTTACAATAAAAACAACTAACACATATAATGTATTAATAGTTATAAAAAATGTTTTATGTTTGAAATTAAAATCATTTTCTCAAGGTCAAATATAAAAGAAAACTCGCTCCACCCTTCACCATATCATTGAGTTAATTTAATAACCTTTGACTGAGATTTTGTCTCACACTGCTGGCATATTATGTAGCTCTTTCCGCCATTGTTCAAATATTTTCGCGTACCCCCCGTTGGGAACTGCTGCTCTAGACAATTTTATTAACAATGTATTTTTGTGTTTCTCGTCATGCTTATAGTTTATTAGAGTGTTATCAAATGTAAAATGGCCACAACCAGAATTATATTTTAAACTCCAGGTGGGGACCTTGCCATGAGCCAGAGTAGGCGGAGCCCTGCGTCCCCCTCCCCTCATAATAAAAATAAGAACTTGTGTACTGTTCTGCTTATTTCTCTCTCCCCCCACCCCAATAAATAAAAGGTAGCTACGCGTGTGAATACAGGAATGTTAAGGTAGTGCATCCATTTTCAAAGCAAACAACGTTATACTTTGCTCAAATCACAACCAGACATCAGTTGGAAATATTAACGCTACAATGGTAGAGTCAACTGTATTACAAATAAATGGAATAGTAACATCATCGTGTCAGAAACAATCCACGTGGTGGATTAACAAAATATGAAAATGTAAATTGCATTTTAAGAAAGAAGGTCAAAACTCAGTTTTTTAATATTTAGGTCTAATAATAACTGTCACGGCATTATTATTATGTTTGGTCCTTTAGATCAATCACAGGAGGTGACATACCTACCACTGGAGGTGACATACCTACTACTGGAGGTGAGATGCCTACCACTGGAGGTGACATGCCTACCACTGGAGTTTCTATACCTATCACAGGAGGTGACCTACCTACCACTGGAGTTTCTATACCTACCACTGGAGGTGACATACCTACCACTGAAGTTGCTATACCTACCACTGGAGGTGACCTACCTACCACTGGAGGTGACCTACCTACCACTGGAGGTGACCTACTTACCACTGGAGGTGACCTACCTACCACTGGAGGTGACCTACCTACCACTGGAGGTGACATACTTACTACTGGAGGTGAGATGCCTACCACTGGAGGTGACATGCCTACCACTGGAGTTTCTATACCTATCACAGGAGGTGACATGCTTACCACGGGAGTTGCTATACCTACCACTGGAGGTGACATACCTACCACTGGAGGTAACATACCTACAACTGGAGGTGACATACCTACAACTGTAGGTGACATACCTACCACTGGAGGTGACATACCTACCACTGTAGGTGATATATCTACCAGTGGAGGTGACATGCCTACCACTGGAGGTGACATACCTACCACTGGAGGTGACATACCTACCACTGGAGGTGACATACCTACCACTGGAGGTGACAAGCCTACCACTGGAGGTGACATGTCTACCACTAGAGGTGACATACTTACCACTGGAGTTGCTATACCTAACACAGGAGGTGACAAGCCTACCACTGGAGTTGTTATACCTACCACTGGAGTTGACATACCTACCACTGGAGGTGACATACCTACCACTAGAGGTGACATACCTATCACAGGAGGTGATATACCTACCACTGGAGGTGAATTGCTATACCTACCACTGGAGATGACATGTCTACCACTGGAGGTGATATACCTAGCACTGGAGTTGCTATACCTATCACAGGAGGTGACATGCCTACCACTGGAGGTGACATACCTACCACTGGAGGTGACATGCCTACTACTGGAGGTGACATGCCTACCACTGGAGGTGATATACCTACCACTGGAGGTGACATGCCTACTACTGGAGGTGACATGCCTACCACTGGAGATGACATGTCTACCACTGGAGGTGATATACCTAGCACTGGAGTTGCTATACCTATCACTGGAGGTGACAAGCCTACCACTGGAGGTGACATACCTACCACTAGAGGTGACATACCTATCACAGGAGGTGATATACCTACCACTGGAGGTGAACATACCTACCACTGGAATTGCTATACCTACCACTGGAGGTGACATACCTACCACTGGAGGTGACATACCTACCACTGGAGGTGATATATCTACCAGTGGAGGTGACATGCCTACCACTGGAGGTGATATACCTACCACTGGAGGTGACATACCTACCACTGGAGGTGACAAGCCTACCACTGGAGGTGACATGTCTACCACTGGAGGTGACATACTTACCACTGGAGGTGACATACCTACCACTGGAGGTGATATACCTACCACTGGAGTTGCTATATCTATCACAGGAGGTGACATGCCTACTACTGGAGGCAACATGTCTACCACTGGAGGTGATATACCTGCCACTGGAGTTGCTATACCTTACACTGGAGGCGACATGTCTATCACTGGAGGTGATATACCTTACCACTGGAGTTGCTATACCTATCACAGGAGGTGACATGCCTACTACTGGAGGTGACATGCCTACCACTGGAGGTGATATGACTACCACTGGAGATGACTGATCTCCTTGTATATAACCCCAAATAACTTCTATAGGCATCCAATTTTCAAAATGTCCTGGAAGAGGCCCACTCCAATAGCTCCAAGAGACATTTAATTTTCAAAGATTTTCCAGGTGGAGACATTTCAAATAGCTTATATACCGTTATTTTAAAACCGGCATCTAATTATAGGTGTAGACCGCTCTAAATAGCTTATAGAGGCATTCACATTTCAAAACGTGTGGGGTGGAGAACCACTCCAAATAGCTTATAGAGGCATTCACATATTCAAAACGTGTGGGGTGGAGAACCACTCCAAATAGCTTATAGAAGAATCTAGTGGGTTTTTTTTTAATAAAAAGGTCCAGATGAAGGCCATTGTAAATATTTTATAGAATATGACGGAGGATGGTCTCCAGGCCCCTCAAAAAACCCTTCAATATTTTTTCTAACTGCTCCCTGGGCAAAAAGGTTTCGCAGAACCTGAAGCCGAATATTACAAAAATAGGGGGTAAGGGGGGTGCGGCATCCTTTGCCTTTGTTACCGGGCCCCGGTTTTATTAGAAATAATAGTACAAGCAACAAAGATAAATACGTGCCGCTATTTAGATTGTTTATAGCGCATAGTGTTTCAAGATGGATTAGTCAAATGAGAAAACTGTGAATTTAATCTAGAGTAAAGAAGTAGAAATACTTTGGGATCACCGATTAAATGTTTATAAAAATAACAAAAAAAAGGGGGGGAACTTTCCGAAATTTCCTGAGAGCTACGAATGTGACGTTCCCGATTTGAAGAAAGAGAGAAGAAATATCTTCGTACGCCATTTCATCGTGAACATAAATACCAGACAAAAACTACAACTATTTGAGATAATAAATGTTATTGGGATAGATTTCACCCCCCAAACAGTTGTCTGTTCCACTATCTCCTTTGTCTACTGTGATTCTTCAGCTGTTGTTCGGCAACGGAGACTAGCCGCGGCTGCAATTGTTTTCGGCGAGATCTTTGCAGCAGACCGGCGACTGGAAGCAGATGCCAATTTGTTGCGTTAGTGTAGTAAAACCGTCTTAAAACTATTTAGTCTATATACAACAGAAGGGTTTGTCCTGATGTGTCCCCTCATTCGTCTGGAGCTGCGCGCGCACTCAGTCGGTACGCCTAGTATCACCAGTCCATGCACATGAAACAGGTGAGTCCCGAAAGTGCGGTAGTTTCCCGGTTCTTTGTGGAAACAATTTTACAAGCGAGTGAGAAAGCCAAATGTTGTCAAAATGATTATCTTATTTACCTCCCACTGATCTTTTACACGCCACCTTAGACATGAGACGGATGGCTTTACTTTCCATCTGAAGGAAGTTGTGCTACGGGTTATCATCGCTCGATAAAAAGAAGGAAAAAATCCGCTGGCTTTGACAAGGTTCAAACATGCGGCTCTGTTAAAAAAATGTCATTGGTGTTGCTAGTTTTTAACTATCGTAAGTGATATAAATAACCCATTTTTACTTTAATAAAAAAAATATGTACTAACTGAATAAAACAAATAATTTAATAATAAAATTAATTGTATAAGTCTCATAAAAAAAANCACGCTATATGGCACAAGTAAATCAAAGTTCAGCAAGCTCGCCACCAGTCACGCTACTGTCGCCGTGTTATTGAGGTATTTGGTTAAAATTAAACCAACAACTGTTATTATTTTTGTACACTAAACGATATCTAAAAATCATTGGTTGAAATCAACGTGTTTCAATTTTATGTGTATGCATTACTTATACGTGAATCTATAAATATTCATCCTTAGAAAACATGTCTAAGTATAGGCCCTACTACAATCAGGATCGCCTAGTAACTATATATTTTGATTGGTTTATCACTGAGACTGGATTTATATTCATACGTAACGTATAACTAATAATGAATAGTGAATATCAAATAGTGCGCAAGAAGTTGAAATACATTATTTTCAATAATCGCGTTTATAATTGATAGTTGATAGAGACAAGTTTCAAAAGATATTGTTTATTAAAAGTAGTTTTTTTTGAATGAATCTTTTGTTGAAGAATTTTCAGAGATATTTAGTATTGAAAATAAATTAGGCCTTTTTCTATGAATAAAAGACAATAGATGTAAGTAAGACTACGTTTCATTATAAACCGTTATATTTTTTCTAATGACTTGTGCACTGTATGCTATTAAATATTTAATATTAGTAATGCACTATGCATGAATATAAACCCAGACTAATCAAATGACCACATTAGTGCTCTTCTCTTTTGACTTGGTGAACATGAGACCACAATAGAAATAAAAAGTAAGTCAATTGTCTGCTCATTATATTACGCCCTTAGTAATATAAAAATGAGTCAAAATTTGTTGAATAGAAAAATGATAAGGTTGAGTTTAAATTAATCCACAGTGCATAACCAATAGTAAATAATGCATAGCGTATAATTCATAATAATAACGCAAGTTTCCACGGCGAAATGGAATGAAGGAAGTTGGGGTAAAATCGATTTATTTATATTTATAGAAGTTGGCCTAGCCTCTTTGTTATAGTATATACTATGTTCTATAAAAATATTACTTCTATGTAAATGTTGACTCGAAACATTTTGTTTATTAAGTTGTACATTTTGAAACATAAAATGAATATTTTATAAGACGTTATTAAAAAGTTTTGATTCTTTATTTGACTTTGATTTTATTACTTTCATGATTATTGGGGTAGACATACTCAGTTAACAATAATAATGTATTTCTAGAAAATTTCAAACATGAAATAAAATATTTTTCATTTGCTGTAAATACTGGTGTTTTAATTGGCAGAAGCCTCTCCTCACATTTTCATTGGCTGATCAAGTCCATGAATAATGCGCACAAAGTTAAATCAGCTAATTAGGTGTGCACTACTCACTATTCATTATTTTTCTCTATATTGTAAGTGGCTCCCTTCCCTTTATGAGAGAGTTCATGAAGCTTGTGACTGAGTTGCAATTGTGTTTTGTTTTCTTTCTGACTACATACCTCTAAATCGGGGTCTAGAGGTTGCTGCCCTATATACAAAGTAACGGGTGAGGTTTAGACGGAAAAATTTATTCAAGTTTTATGTCGGTGAAAGTAAAAAAAAATCGATTCAACGGGTTATAAAACATTGTGTGGCTTTGTTTATGTATTGAGCAGTCTATTATTAAATTTGATTTTAATAATTATATTCTTGTTTAGCTTTTACCAAGCGATTTTTACTTTAATTTTATTATGATGATGTTCAAATAACCATGTGTTTTTCTAATGGTGGCAAGGGTCTTTAGCTCGAGTCTGGTTAAAGAAGCCACGAAGCATTGGGTAGTCAGCGTCACCGCTTGGGTGGTGGACGCGTTGATATAGGATGCCAATATAATGCTACCATTTTTTTATCACATTACTATTGTAGTGAGGTGGATGTGTTGAAGGGCGTGTGGTAGTGATGGTGCAAGTTACTTTCCCCCTTATTTTTCCTGTCGGCCCAGTATCACAGTGGTGGGTCATGTCCTCCCCCCCTCTTTTTTCCTGGGGGTCCATCACGTTGCAGCTCACCCAACTAGTGATATTAAAAGATCCTGGAAAATATATTCAGCTCTACCAACTGACTAGAATTCCCAATAAGCGTAGAGAGCATTAGCCAAGGACAACTAACAGTAATGAGCAACAACTAAGGAGAACCTAGTGTCTTCCAGAACATTAACGTTTACTTGTAAGGTAGGTGGAGTAGCTAAGATGATAGAGCTATATTTCCTTTATTCGTTGATAGTAATGTTTTTCAACTTTAATGTGCGTTGTCTGCTATGCATGAACCTAAGCTCATCCTAAGCTAATACATGACAATGAATCTGAAAACAAAATCAATATGGCACATATATTTATGGCTAAAATTTGTTACACATTATTTCCAATAGCTTGATAATATTTTTTCCTTTTCTTAGCCATTTATCTTGTGGTTTTATTTTATGGTGAACAATCATTCTGCATCATCAGATAGAAATAAAATGTTATAATAGGCATAGCCCAAGTCTGCTTTTAATAGATCAACCTTGATATATTCAAACGATGACAGCGCTATTATGGCTAACACCAAATACATGTATATTCGAGGGTAAATTATTTAAATTGCCTATGTATCTATGCTAGGCAGCACCGAATGCGGTTTTCAACTTTCGTGTGCAGTTAAACACAAGTTCAAACTAGTTTATATAAACACTTGTTGACAGTGTATACTTTTCAGAATGATATAGTTTTCTTAATTTGTGTATGATATTTAAAATGTAAGACTCATAAATATGAGTTCTTCAGATAAATCAACATGCTCAACTCAAGCTACACCGACGGGATCTGGTCAAAATACTTCTACAAAAAAATCTCTCTTCACTCCTTGTAGACGTTTGGGACTAGCTAGAAAGTCTGGTGGGACAAAACCTTTAAAATTAATCTGGGGAAATGACGATTCGCCTGGATCATCACCAAATACATCTACATCCTTAGACCCTTCGAAAGAACAAGCTACTGATAGTCATTTAGGGTTTATGAATGTAACAAATAATGACCCCAACGTTCACGTCACTACTCCCAGCAGACAGATTGGCCTTACCAGCTGTAGGTCGATATCCAAACGCAAAAGAAGTTTAAATGTCTTACAAGTCAATGTTGAGTGCAGTAAAAAACAACTAGAAACGCATGTTAAAGATAAAATTGAAGTACGTTTTATCGACGACAACATTGGTAACACCACAGACACTTCACCGCAAAAAAGAGTATTAGCTAACCCTTCCCCCACAAACCAGACCGCAAATAGACCTACAAGCTATTCAAGTCCCATTCAAAGTGTGACCGACGTTTCCAAACGATCTTTAAAAAGGCCTAATGAAAGCTTGGTCGGGATAGTTTGTGATCGAAAGAAAAGTTCAATAGTTGGTAATAGTTTTACTCGTGAACCGTTGGACACAGTGTGCCCCCAAGATCCAACAGAGTCCTACAGTAAATGTCTAGATTCAGACGATGACTTCAACTTGGAAGCTAAACTCGGTAGCTCTGGTTGTGAAGAAGAGAATAATGACCTATTGTACACTCAGGATGTGTTAACAAGGACACTAGCAAGAATACGAGAAAAACAAGACAAACTCTCGGCTCTCAATCAGACTTTACTCGAAAAAACAGTGAGCAAAACACTTTTAACGAATAATTAGGTCTATTATATGTACTCTATTACACGATGGCTAAAGTCGGGGAAAACCTGGGAATGTCTGAGAATAAGGATAAGGCAAAATTAGGGAATTTAATCAATGGTCTATAAAACCTATTGATATCACACCTAAACACTGAAACGAGTTATGGGAGAGATTTTGTATCTATGTTAACAAAATGTATCGCCTAGAAATGGCAACATAAGATGATTGTACAAATGTTTTTTAAGTCAGAAATAATACCCGACCTGAAACATTTAGCACCAGTTAGAAATGTTGGTGTTTAGTGGCTGCTAGCATTTTATTTTAAATACGTGATAGACATAGTAAATGTGAAAAGGGTCATTCTCCAAGGAAATATATAAAAGAGTTAATTAATTCACTAGAAAAGAAAAAATGATTTCTGGAAAATCTGAAAAAAAGTCAGGAAATTTTATAAAATAAGTTTTGTAGTCACACTTTACTAGTAAATTTGAACAATGATACTCGGATGTATGGTAATCGAATGTGGGACTTTAATATATGTAACTTACATTACGCTCTATATTTTTTAAACTCAAATTTTTTGTTACGATAATAAGTCCAAATTATCTTGGCTCAGCCGATAGCGCATCTATATAGTGAACCGAGTACTAGGTTTGATTCCCGGTATGGTAGAAAGATTGTAATTGATGAAAATAGGGCTTCCCCCTTTACAGAAATTAATTCACAGCCAAGGGACTTGTTCTAGATTTAAGTTAGTTTTCGAGTCATGTGCTGATATGATCAGTTGGGTCGAAACATGTATCATAAATACTAAAACTAAGCAGGTTCGCTTGTAGCATTTTTTTTTTGTTCATAATTTACATCTTACAAATTGTAAAGACTTTTAGGGCCGTATGCAAGAACTTGACTAAGTGGATGCTTTGTTGATACTAGCGTGGGTTTGCTTGCGTCATCATAGGTTAAAAGTTGGAGTGATAGTGTGCTCTGGACCACACTATCGGTCCACTAAGCATTCACTATACATTCTTGCATACCTCCCTTAGTGAAACATCATTTTGTGGTTGTTCCAGAGGTCCCAGGAGCAACTGCGGCAGGTGACTGAGAAATGGCTGCGAGGCGGTCAGTCGGCCTTAAGCCATCTTTGCGACAAGTACCAAACTCTTGGTCACCAGTTGACCATCGCACAGATCCTGGAGCATCTTCAAATACCGCCCTCGCTGCTACGCTACAGTGTAGACAACGAAGACTTCTACTGACTACGGCAAGACAAACCAGACAATATTCAACCAACACTAGTCAAAGTCCCACTTAGAACTCCCCGAACAGGGTCCATACGTATTTTTAAAAATCATGTTTCGAATTTGTTTCACTTCCTGAACAACGAAAGCTGAACTAGTGATCCAGATGACTATATATAGACCAAAAGTACAATAATTGTACATGTAATCATCATCATCATCAACTGTTTCCAGACTGTGGCTTGCTCACTTCAGTAAAATGTCTCCATCTTCCTCTTATATTCTCTTCCATTCACCTCTCACTTTCACACTTGCTGCTATCTGCTCCTCCCATCTCTTTCCTACATACTTCATCTCCATCATTCTCTTTGGTATTCTCTTCTTCTCCATCCTCATAACATGTCCATACTATCTCAGTCTTACTCCTTGTGACAGCTCCAATGCTCTCCTAGTCTCTCTTACATTCACTGTCCTTGTTTCTGCTGTATGTGTGACAATGGGTACAAAGTACGCCCTGTACAATACATCCTTACACTACAGGGACACTTCTCTTCTAGTGGTAATATTTGAATACAAAAAGAAAGTGCAGGAGACAAGAAAAGTGAACATGTTTAGTAAATAGCAGAATACTCTGTACCTATTGTCACATATGCAACAGAAACATAGACAGTGAATGCAAAGAGATAAACTGACCCGGCCACAGACTGGAAACAGTCGATTATTAGTTTAATATGAAAAAAAAACAAAAAAACATTCAAAACATTATTTCTAGCATCTGGGAAGGGTTCAAGCCCCACCACTTGAAAACTTGACAATATTTGGTTATGTTTATGTGGCAGAGTTCTTGAGTATGTTTTAGGTCTATATTAAGCCTGCATGCATTAGGAAATCTTTTTTATATTCTTACTCATGAACTTTCAAGTCATTGAACTTAGGAGTTTGTTTCATATTTGGATAGTAGGGCTTCGACTTGACTTCGAAAAAAATATCAACCTCACTTCTGAAAAATTTCTGATAATTGTAAAGTTTCGCCAATAAAAATATTGACAGCTCAAATATTCAACTGAGCTGTTGCATACCTTACAAATTAGCGTTCATCTATAGTAATAGAAGGAGTTTGTGTTTGTCTGTAATGAATGTTGCATGTTATCTACCTCACACGGAGGGCTGAAATCTAAAAATTAGTAGCACCCTTACACGAACATGTGCACCTAGAAGTCAGAATTAAAAAAATTATATTTGATTTTTTTAAGTTTAGTAAAAAATGGATCTAAATAAAATATAGTTTTTTTCTGTCTATTAGAAGCAAAGAAAAGTGTTGCCAGGGGTAACCACGCAATGGACCGTGTAATTACCCAGGGCAATGCCGGGTACTTATGCTAGTATGAAATAATCTCAAGTATGATACTTTTTTTTTATCACCACATCTTACTACAGCGTTTGGGTTGTACGCTTATGAGTTAGTTATGAGGAAGGTTGAAACTAGAGGAAGTGTACCTGCATTTGTGTTGAAGAGAGTAAAATCATTTAACAGGTAACACCACCCTCGATATATCCGACCGGGATCTGAACTCCGGTCTGAGTTTGTGCGGCTCGCGGTTTGATCTCGTATAGGCTTAATTTTAATAAAATAAATGAGCATCAAGAGTACAAAACATTTTCTTGTGTTTATTTAGAAGAGTAAGTACTCATTTATTGAACGTTTAGGGCCACAAACCCCTGTAATGGTACTGGGTGGGTATTTGACAGGTGACCTGGTGGTCTAGGGGTAAGGTGTCAGACATCTGTGCTGGGAGTCCGGGGTTCAATTCTCGGTCCCGGCACAGATTTATCTGATTGCCAAACCCTTCCTTCACCTCTGACAAGACGTGTATTAATCACAACTTGTGAATGTGTGGAATGCCAGGCCTCCACCGTGGTTCGGATTCCACGTTAAACTGTAGGTCCTCCATTTCATCTCACAATCACCCTACCATTGCACATTAGCGTAAGTGCGTATAACCCGAACGGGTAGTAAGACGCGGTGCTAATAATAATAATAATATTAATAATAATAATAATAATAATAATATTTGACAGAACTACAGCAATAAACTCGGGAAATCAGAAAGTACAGCAGGATTTTGGTAGGAAGGAAGTTTTAGAAAAATACACATGCATTTATTTGAATTCAACAGCGATGACATTTTACTCTTATCATTTTATAAGTATCGATAAAGTTTGTCAGTTGCAGATCACATGATTTGATGTATGAATACATGAAAGTAGATCTAAAAGCTTTTCTAGCTGTCAGAACATTTAAGTGCCCCAGACAGTTGAGCATCACGACTCACAGTGAGCCTGTCTCGGTACACAGATGAGAACTTGCCTGTACTTCCTAGTTTCATAGAAGTAAACAAACTATAATTACTTGAATTATTAACTTAAACACTTAAGTTCAAGTGCGCATCGATTTTCTCTTTCATTCCCACAAACAGGGTTTGTGAAAGCCCATCCCCGGGTTTAGAACCTGTGGTTCCTAATGGGACGCTCCGGGTCGAACAACTTTGGGTCGTGGAGAAACTCGACCTGCTTCAGGTAGTACGCCATGAACCCTGGGGACAGACACAAACAAACCTACAGAGACAAGTCGTTAATTCACACATGGATTGGATTGTGCTTGTTCAGTGATTAGATAAATGGTTCCTTATGAACAACCTTTTAGAGCAAATAATATATTCCTCATCG
The DNA here is from genome assembly GCA_902151455.1 of Timema bartmani. Taxonomy (NCBI): domain Eukaryota; kingdom Metazoa; phylum Arthropoda; class Insecta; order Phasmatodea; family Timematidae; genus Timema; species Timema bartmani. The sequence continues at coordinate 120,432 of CABFWB010000770.1, forward strand.
CAAACATTGATTGAAAGTCAATAATATAGATCCTTGTGGGAATAATTTTACTTGCTTCGTTAAACTATTTATAGTTGATAAAAAAAATTGTCATCAAAAGCTTCTAATAATACTTTCCTAATTATTGCTGTAGTTAACTTTCTCACGACTAATTGAGAGAGCAAAATATATTAATAAAACTATTATGTAGTTCGTTTTGCAGTTGTGGCAACAAGAAATATTAGAAAGCGTGATAAAATACACTAAAAATTACTTTTGAGATGTTACGAAAAATGTAACAACTAACCCCACAAGTTGGGCACCTATTTGTGATATTACGACCATAGCTAGGTATATTATATTTTAAAAACCCAATGAGTGAACAAATGAAAGTGGTTGTTTCAATAATTTAAAAACCCATTAAAAGAAAACTTACTTAAAAAAACTGTTTGTTGTGAAAGTTTTTACAGCCGAAAGTGACAGTTGAAGCTCAACATATGGTTTGGAGAATGGATACATGAAAGTAGATCTGATAACCTTTCCTAGCTGTAAAGTATAAGTTTTTTTGTAAGGAAGCCCAGGTTTGACTCACCCACATTTTGAGACTTGATAATCTCCTCCTCAACCAGCTGCTGTTGTCTCAAGCACAGACCCGTGATATGACGCCCGTATATACGTCCGGTGTACGGAGACACGAACTGAGACAGAAGCTTGGCATTCTTGTAGTCGGGCGTCAGCTTGAGGCGACAGAGTACACACTGGGCTTTCTCTCGCTCAAACGGGTTGGGCATGTCCGAAACGGGCTGCGACACGAACAACATTCTCACACTCTATCCTTTGTTCCTGTCCCTCTCTATAAAGCTATCAGACAGAACTCGCTCAAAATGAACCAAAAAGCCCTGAACGGCCGACTCAAAATTCGGCTAGGCTGGTACATTTCAATCAGTCACCACTTTGTATATCTCAGATGACCCCTGTAGAGTAAAAGCTACTTAAGTCTTAGCACGAGACGAAAGAAGGCGCAATTCGACTTTGAGGTCCAAACCCAAGTAGACCTTGATTTTCCTATGAATGGACATTTGGAACAGACATGTTTCTTTGCGGTTAACAATGATAACATTTTACCATGTCATTATTGTTATTTTATAGGTATTGATCAAAAGTGACATCCGCAGATATGTGAAAGTAGATCTAGTGACTTTCTTAGTTACCAGATATGTCCATTCGTAAGAAAACGGTAGTATTTGTTACATATAGAAGTGGTAAAGTTTGATCTAGCTCCTACCATGTCCTTCTGACGAGCGGCCATGATCTTCTCGTCCAACTCTGGATACTGCAGCGGGCCAAGACTACTCGACAGTCGTCTCACGGTCCATGGTGCCGAGAGGCCTCGTAGCTTGCCTGTAAGGACAACAGATAGTGCTGCAGTCTTCTATTGTACAACATTCAATGACAGGGTTGATATATCCTGGGTGTTTGGCACCTGGGAGTGAATATCCTATTGGCACTATGTAAAGACTAGATTGTTGACCTCACTGAGAATTGAACCCAAAGTATTTTGGCAGTTGTTGGTAATAGAAACACTATTGCTCAGTATTTTGAACAAAGACTGAGTTTTTTTGTCTAGTGTTTTGGTGAGAGGCGTAGTAATCTGGTTATTAGTTCTGTCCCGCATCTAACAACCTGCCTGGTTAACCACGTATGTGCTACCTATACTAATGTGTTTGGGATGAGAAAGGTTGAATTTAGAGCAAGTGTAGGCCTACCAGAAAGTGGAAAAACATTATTTTTAAACACCCGAATGAGATTCAAACTCAGATCTTTCTCAGTGTCGTCAGTCTGGACAGTCTCTCGCGAGAGTGACGCCTTAGACCATGCGAGTCAAATTATTACAGAAAGTACAATAACAAGTTTTTGATATTTTCGCAACAGATTCATATTGTGCTTGTTGTGTTCTATATTAACGTTGTGCGCATGCACCGAGCAGTGTTTGCAAATAGACCTGGCTGCAAAAGGTTCTGTCGACCACGAGGCTCGAGAGTGTTGGGTCCAACTAGTGCCCTTGAGGTTAGACGAAGCTGTCCCCTGGAAAACATACAGCACCCAAGATTAGAGAGTGGTGCGTCTGTGATAGCTTGCTATGCGAGTTTAGATTGTGCTGTGATGAGAAGTTCAGGTAGGTCTGTTTGTAAAGTTAGCGTCCTATGGAGAGAACCTAGTTTGACTCTTGGTTCAATCCCTTTGTTCATGAGCTGTGAGTATTTGCACACAACCCATTTTTAATAAAAAAAAATTAATGTATTTTAAAAAGGAAACGCAAGTCGAATTATTTCCTTAAGCAAAAATTTGTCAAATAATATGTAGGCCTATTGTGTTTTATTTTCTGAGAAGGGGGAGATGCTTTATTAATGGAGGGCCCACTTAAATTCATCTCGCCTAAATAATAAAAATGTGGGTGTGCAGTTTGGTGCTTGGCTACAATCAGCGAGATTGTGGTTCAATTCCAGGACAGTAAAAAAATAAAAAAAGAGGTTATTCAAAATAATCATTTAGTAGGAGCCTATATCACCAAGTAAAGTCTGTTCACCGTAGGAATTGTTTTCTGAAAGGCCTTTTTCCCTACCAGAAATCTATTATATAGTAGGATATTGGTAAGAAGAAAGACCTTTCAGAGAGTAATTCATACCATGAATGGAGTTTAGCATCCGAACACATTTGTTTATTGCTTTAATATGTTGGCATCTTGTCTCTACTATAACTGTTCTGTTAACCCTGGAGTGGTCACGTGGGGGGTCACCATGACCCTTACTTCTGTAATGTATTTTAACCCTTTTTTATTAACCCTGGAGTGGTCACGTGGGGGGTCACCATGACCCTTACTTCTGGAATGTATTTTAACCCTTTTTTGTGTTGTTTTTTTCAAATGTTTTACCAAGAAAACAATATTTTATCCAATTTTAACATCTAACAATTAATTTTTTTAAACAAATATGCATTACAAAATAGCTAAGTCTAATTTCGAAAAAAAAAACATCCAAAATGTTCTTCTTTGGTTCTTTTATTTTAACTCATGATTTTGTTTATTTATTTTTTCAGTATTATTCTAAAACTTTTGTTTGAGATGAAAATATATAATTTTTAAACTTTTTAAACCCTTCACAGAAAAGTTATATGATTTACAAAAACACTCGGAGAAAGTGATCAATATAACAAAAACTTGATAAAAAAATGATATATTTTTTTTAGTTTCAAAACGTAGAAATAAAAAATGTAATTTTTAATAGATTGTCGCTTTTTCTTATTAGGTAAGCAGCTTCAAACATTTTGACACTCTTCCCACAAATGTACTTTAGGCACACCGGGCAGGTGTGGTAGGTCTTGTTTCCTGAATTTGATGGACGTTTTTCACAACGTTTGCGTTTTCTTGGAATTTCTGTGGCAGTTGTTACTTCTGGGAGGTGTGGGTGGCGTTCTTGTACCAATATTGCCACGATATCAGCTTTCAAGGAAGCTTGGGATTTTACACTAACACAAACGGTCGCGTGGGGTCAGGGTGGCCCAACAAGAGGCTGTTCTCAACAACCGCCGAGAGGTAACTGAGTGGTAATCACGCCTTTAATTGGTGGAGAGGAAGCTGGGAAGCTACTCTTAGGGCCTAAAATAGGTTTGGTGGGGGATGTATAATGGAAAACAAATCACGTTGGGTCATGATGACCCAGCGCGACCGTTCCAGGGTTGATATAAAAAGTATGTTGAACCAATCACAGGAACACTATTGGTATTTATCGAATCTCCGAATTACTGTTGCGTATTATTAATAATAAAATGCAATTTTTTATTATTGTATGACAAAGAAAAACGTGTCTGTTGACACATACGAGACGAACTATCCCGAAATATTTTAGGTTTGGTACATAAGAACTTCTCACTTCCCTTTTAAATAAGTGTCACTGAAATGTGTTAGAATCATTAGGTATGAGTGAGATGATATGATATTACGTCTATTAGTACATTTATAAACAAAACTTTGCATTTAATTTATTGAATCTTTATTTAACCATTAATACCTATCATATTATTAGGTCTTGCCGCCATCTTTCCTACTATGGATAAATAATAAACAGCCCATAGCTGGAGAGTTCTTAGAAAACAAATATAAGCGATGCTGTGGTTGTACTGTAAACTAATTATATTTATATTATTGTAGATTTTCTAGTTGTTAAATAAGATACATAAATGAGTGAGTGGGCAAATCTACATCACGTGCAATTAAGTAAAACATGACGCTCAATTTTGTCGTAGGATATAACCAGGGGGACTAGTCAAATGGGCTGATTGTTTTTGTGGATAAAACTGATATTGTTTCATACTATTATACCGCAGTCGAGTAAAGAAAAATTTACATTAAAGGAAATACAATTAAGTTTCAGAGATAAAATTTTATAGAACCAAAAGTAAATATACAACATTAAAATATATAGCTACAAATAATTTTGTTTACATTGTTCAAACTTTGCGGGTGGAATTTTTCGCAGAAAATTACTCTATAGGATACAATAAAATGACAATATACAAATATTCAAGGACGCTTGGACAGTTTTAATATACGAATCAGTCAAAGAGGGAGTGAAGTTAATACCTTATAAATAAGGGAGACATAGATACCCTTTGTTTACACAAAAAACTTACCTTGGATGCTTCTACTATGGTGTAGATATTAAGATAGGACAATAGTTTAGTTCGCCATGGTAGGACTAGTAATTAATTTTCCAGGGAAAACACACTGTACATTCCGTAGGTTATAGGTGTTAACAATACCGTGACTAACTATAGTATGTTCCTATCTCATAAGCTTCACCCGAATGTAGCCCATCAAAGGTCACATTTGTATTATCTTGATCTAAATCACTTTTTACCGAACATTCCAGAACGATCTCACAGTGGATTAAAAAAATGTATCCCAAAATAAATGTAGGAGGCAAATAAAGAAAAATGTAATAGTTGAATACATAAAGAAATACAAAGTCACAGCCAAAAAAATTACAAATTCATCGCTAAAAATTAAATCTCTCCTACTTTATATTTTTGTTGGGGACAGCTTTTTTCTAACTGCATGGGCAAAGTCCAGCAAATACAAATCTCGTGGGTAAGACTTGTTTATGCTAGGTTGGATTAAGTTAGGTTAAGTTTGCGCACATAACAACTAATTCGATAGCAGAGATACCTATATTATGATTTTGGTAGGAAGAACAGTAGAAGTTAATTACCAAAACAATTTTAATATATTGATACATCAAGTCATGTTATCTGCAGCTGTCACTTTTGATAGATATTATTAATACCTATAAAATTACCTAAATAATATAGTCAATGCTATCATTGTTTTCTGAAAAGAAATATGTTTGGATTTTCTCTATTGTTCTTCCAATCAAAACCAGGATGTAATAGGTGGGACCATTATGACTTGTTTATATTAAACATCCGTGATCGATTGGAGATATGCGATATTACCTACTTCGACCGGGGGACCGATTTGATAAACAGCCATCAAGGTAAGGTACCTTTCAGATCAAACGATTTGTACATATTATAAATAAACAGGATTAGCTAAGTGGCTTGTTTATATTTATTATGGTGGTACTCTTATATGAGGGGGCAGGGCTCAATCTAAATATTATCGTCTCCATGGAATTATTCTAAGTTTGTAATTTGATAAACTCTTCAAGCAAATGAGGCTGCATTTGCTTTAATAAAATCGTTTTATTCCTTCAATTACATCTTACTATCTATCTCAAACTAAAACAAAAGTTATGACTAAAATAAACAAGTCAGGGGTTGAATGACTTCCGAGGCACCGTACCGCCGGTGCTGTATAAGAAATAAGTTATAATAAAAATTAATATTTGATAGGCTAGGAGTCTTAAATTTATTTTAATTTATTTAAAAAAAATTTCTTCTTGAATCTTTATAGAAATTCTAATAGCATCATACTGTCAATGTTCATTAGGCCTACAGCAAGGACACGAAAAATTAATCCTTCTGAATTTGATAGGAACAGTGGTTGAAACTTGTAATCCATATAATCAGTAACTTTGGGGATTTTTTCTCTGTTAATGGATGTAAACAATTTGTACATACAGAATATATCTGGAAAATTAGACATTTATTTGCCGTATTCTAGGGTATGATTACCGATGAGTAGACCTATGATGTAATTTTTTGTTACAAACAAAGACAGAATTAGGCTTACAGCTTGTTAAAAACAAACCTTTTAACAACAACTGTACTGTATTTTTCAGCACACGGTTGTAACCGAAACTTTTCCAGTAAATATTAATAGTTTTTTTTATTTGGAAGGGTGTTTCAGATAGTTGCGATTTACAATTTCCTAAATAGCTAAAAGATTTCGAAAAATACAATGAATATTATTTACCTTATATTTTATTTGAGATGAATTAGAAGGCTTAATTACAAACTGTCACAAAACTACATACAGTTAAAATTATCTGATTTAGAGGTTTAAAATACCGGTATGTATACTATCCTAAACAACTCAAGGATTTTGAAAAGTATATTTTGTTCGAGGTAGAACTTTTAATCCAAAACTATGTTGCAAAACCTTATAAAGGTAGAGTTGTCCTTTTAAAATGAATAAGAAAAGCAACGCATATGGACATCCATTCATTTTTGTCTCGTAATGATTTTACTCAAGGTCATAAGAAAATATTTGACCAAAACTGCCCTAAAGTGGAGGGCTTTGGAATAAACTGTTTTTCCGGGGACACAAACAGGTTTGATGTGACTCTAGCTGTACTAATCATAGAAACATTTTGTCACTTCTACCAACCTCACTGCATGCTGAGTCCTTAGCCATTAAATTCCGATTTGCTTAGATGAATAAGAATATTTGAAATCCAAGTTATTCTAGAGTTCATACGCTCCTAATATTTATATTTATTGATTAATTCTAAATTAAATTTGATTAATAATGTGTGTTTAAAAATACAATTTTATCTTAAGAAGGAAGACTTTGTTTCACGACTAAATAATACAAATAAATAAAAGCTAGATTAACAATATAAATAAACACAAACTCAAACAAACAATGGCAGCAGAGTACGTGCGGCCAACTTGATAGAGCTCATATTTCTCTTTCCTGCCCAAGGTCGATAGTAATGATGGAACCTGTCTTTTGCTGACGGAGCACAGCGCAACGATAGATCAGATGGCCTCCACCACGAACATCAACATCTGGTCAAGACCTCGAGGCGCAAATTAAGATAGAACGCCAATAATGCTCTAGTTGGTAGGTGTATAAACCATTAACCACGTGCGTGTGGTTAGCGTGTTAAACCACAGAACCTACAAAAATGTATATTTCACTTTGCAGAGAGATGGAGAAAGATAATTCATTTGTATTATTTCCTTTTAACACACTGAGGTAAATAGCATAGCGCAAGCGTAAGAAACATCTAATTTGGGTTTAACTCTGGCACATTTCCAAACATACTCCTAAAACACGGCGTGGCTAATCATTCGTAACAGCTCTGAATATGTTTAATGGCGGATATCAGAAGAGGACATGGTCTGCTGATGTCGGGAAACTAAACTCTCAACTGGAGGCTGATATTAACTTCTATTGACATCAGCCGAGTTTACAATCCTTCTTGAACACAGATAAACCCTGGACGAGTTTCAACCAAGGAAAAACTAATTGAAACAGACAATTATCTGGTTCAAGCTCAGAACGGTGCTCTACCCCGGGGTTCAAATTTCGATCGTGTATAATTTATATAATCCACCCTCTTCATCCTTATCCATTAGATTAAGTTCTTAACATGGCTTGTGTTCAATTGCAACTAAACGTTAATTAGATATTATGAACCCTCAATTCTTGGTGTTATAATTAACTATACGTCATTACGACAAAGTGGCCACGCAAACTTTAGTTACGATGCGTTGTTGCACTTGATCGAAGTCACGACCCCTTGGATGCGTCAAGTGACCTTGATTTGATCGACCTTGCGCATGTTTTCTCACCTGCAACTGGTCGAGGGAGCGCTAGTTACAATTCACGGCCGCGGCAGTAAACAAGTCGATAACCGCTCTTTATCTTCTATACACTCCATCTCGCATAAGTTGAGAGTGCGTGCAAGAATCAACACAAATACTGGAATATTCGAGTGAAGCATGCAGCTAGAAAGATAACCAAATACACTCTATCAGGATCAGGAGAATACAATCGATCTCAATCGTGGATAAAATAACTCTGGTGTGGTGTTTCAGACGTTGTTCAAACCTTAAAGACTTTAGTTCGAATCCTAGGGATAGGCCATTAATCTGTTTTGAAGCCTACTAAGTGCAGTGTTGAGCACATATAAAACCATTATTAAAACTCCCCTCTCAACCTGTGTGGCTTGGAGTACAACTAAACGTGGTCATTGTTTCCCCAAACAATCATTGTTGTGTTTATCTATGCTATCCAATAACCCTCTCAACTTGTGGGACACTCACTACAACTAAACGAAGTCATTGTTTCCCCAAACAATCATTGTTGTGTTTATCTATGCTATCCAATAACCCTCTCAACTTGTGGGACATTCACTACAACTAAACGAAGTCATTGTTTCCCCAAACAATCATTGTTGTGATGACCTATGCAGTCCACAGCGTTGCAGTTGTGAAGCAGTGCAAGGTCACTGTAAGAGCGGGTCGCACCTCGGTTTATGCGATGACTCGTCAGATCCTCCGGGTGATAAGTCAGGTGACGAGTGTCTCGTTCAGTTCTCATCGTATAAGACCTGACTGAGGGTCAGTTATCAGGTCAACGAGTGCTCTCGACGAGCAAATCAGAAGCAAGCGCCATGTTACGGTGGCTATTTCTAGTCGCCCTAGGCGTCGTGACCACAAATAAGGTAAGGTTTATTATTATTATTATTGATTTTACGCATAGTTTTAACTCAAATTACAAAATGTATCCCTGAGATAAGCTCGTTGCCTTAAGCGAACACCATTGTTATAATATAAACAACCCTGAATAACACTAATATTAGGTCATGAACCCTTAAAAAGATATTTATAAAATACATTATTGCATTATTCAATAATTTTCGAGTCATTAACATATTAAAAAATTTTATAAGTCCAAATTGAAGCGATAGTACGATTTGTCTATTTATTAGAAAGTGTGAGTTAGATGATGCTTGACTGCATCACCATGTTAGGATTAAAAATAGCGTGAGATCACGATTTTGATATTTAATTTAGGAATAATGCGAGAGCATGCGTGTGATTCAACAAACGTGTAATTGCGCTTTTATTATGGATATTAAAAATAAATTTAAAATTGGCTTTTTTTTATGAATATTAGGAATAACTTGAAATAACGCCTTTGTAATGAATATTAGGAATAACTTAAAATAACGATTTATATTGTGAATATTAGGAATAACTTGAGATATGCTTTTGCTATGAATATTAGGAATAGCTTGAAATAACGCTTTTGTTATTGATATTAGGAATAACTCGAAATCACGCTTTTGCTATGAATATTAAGAATAACTTGAAATAACGCTTTTGTTATGAATATTAGAAATAACTTGAAATAACGCGTTTGTTATTGACATTAGGAATAACTTGAAATCACGCTTTTGTTATGAATATTAGGAATAACTTGAAATAACGCGTTTGTTATTGACATTAGGAATAACTTGAAATCACGCTTTTGTTATGAATATTAAGAATAACTTGAAAACACGCATTATTTTTACAATTTGCCCTTTTAGAGACATATTTAATGTGTTTGAATATAAAATCATTCAAACACATTAAGATAAAATCATAAACCTGATGTTAAAATTTAGCTCACACCCACACAGACCACACCAAATACCCCCAACTAGAGATGACCATTTTCCGGTAAATTTTGAATAAGAAAATATTCTGCAGTGGCGGCTTCCCGTGGAGGGGTTAAATTGTAGAGGTGGGGAGGGGTAGATAAGAAACACGGTGAATGGGGTAGGGGGGAGACAAATGTCGGGCCAACCTTAAAATTATTTTAATCATCCTATTGAGGATAAAAAAAATTGAAGTATGATTTATGAACATGAGGGTCTACAAAGGCTCGCATTCTTTTGTTACTTTACCATATATTTGTTTAGTACCGCGTCTTACTACCCGTTCGGTCTATACCCCTATGTACTAATTACGCTAATGTGTTGGGGGATGAAGAAGGTTGAACTTAGAGGAATTGCGCCTGCATTTGTGTGGAGTGAGAGTGGAAAACCATTTAGGAAAACCCTCCCTCGGTGCACCCGACCGGAACCAAACCCCGACTGTCCTGTCATCGGCACTCTAATATATCGCGAGAGTAGCGCGTTTGACCGTGCGGCCACTGAAGCGGGTCTTTTTTACTACTATTATTATTACTACTATCGCTAATTATTATCATTACTGTTATTATTATCCATTTAATCAGTTTAAATTATTTTACAGAAATAATAATTGAAAATTTTCCATCTCACAGCTCTATCCTCAAAACCGCCCACCTTTATTTTGGTTACACCACTGTTTCATTGTACATAATTTTAATCTTAAGCAAAACAAGTTGTGACAATAATTTTTAGTTTAACAATAGTTAACAATAGATTAGTATATTTTATGTTGATATAAAATAGTAATATTGTCTAGATGGTCCTACAGAATGTTTGTAGGTGAATAAGTTAAATTACATTATTATAATTATACTAGCGAACCCGACAGACGTTGTCCTGCCCGAACGTTGGCTTTTCGTTTGGGTGGCATAATTGATTTCGATAATAAAACAAATACTATGTGATCATCATAATTACAAATTCACAATGAACTCCAATTAGTGAGTAACACAAATATTACAAATTCAGTGTTTGTCAAGACAACATAAAAAATAAAACATTTTTTCATTTTTGGCATTTCGCCCACAACTCCACAAATATCAGCTGTATTGAAAAACAAACATAACTATGAATTATTCTCAGAAGTTCAATTATTCATGAACTTTTTAGGTTTTAACTGTCAATTATTCATGAACTTATGATTTTTTTTAATGGTCAGTTATTAATATTATATTAATTATTATAAATATTGGGCGGTGGTGGTGGTGGGGGGTGAAATTTTGAGGTTACATGTTCTGATATGCAAAAAATCTATCAAAAAAATCCCTAAAAAATAAAAAAAAATCCTAGAACCCGATTGCAGCGCCATCTACCGGGTCCAATTGTGAATCTAAACCATCCACGGACCCACTCAAACACACACAAAAAGTTTCATCAAAATCGGTCCAGCCGTTTAGGAGGAGTTCAGTGGCATACACACGTACAGAAGAATTATATATATTAAGATTATGTTTACCTATTGTTAATAATGCTATGATGTGGATTGACCTAGCAATAGTTACACGCATTTCAGTTGAAGTAAAATAATGTCCTAACAGGAAAACTAAGAGGGTTGTCCTAGACATAAGTCAGGGGCCATTTTAATGTCGCCGATGGGGTTTGAATGAGAATACATGTTAAGGGAGCTTTTGGATACCCAAAGTGGCGTCATCCGAGGTTATATAAGGTCCAAGGAGAGGTCTATTCCGGTATTCTGTTCTGGTTGCTCTTCTAAGAAGGGCAGACACTCCAATAATAAATTCTAGCAATGTAATGCCACCTGATATATTAACTCTTTTATTTGTATTGATTTTATCACGGATACTTCCGGCCTCCTAGTCTGGCGACTTATTTAAAAGTTTATTTAATCATAGTATAAATAATATACCAAAATAATTAAACACAACTCAATTAAAAAATCCACTAAACGATCATATTCAATTTCATTAATTGTCTTTAACTTTCAGTAAAATGTTTAGGAAGTTGATAGCGATGAAGTCATTACGGTAAATGGAGTGTTACAAAGTACTTTGGATATCCTCGCCTTATTTCAGCACGAATTTCTTTAAATAATTGAAATCAATGTGAAAGGAATGTCGAATCATTCATATTATATGTCTTCGTCTGAATGCTGCGTCAATGATAATAGTAACAATGAACATCTACCGTCTATAGCTGTCTTACTTAATATGATCAGTCTGACCAATAATAAATGTCGGTGACAAAGTCCTCTAGCGTAGAATGGTCTAACTATAAAAGTGTCAAGCCATTTTAATGTGAGTATTAAAACATAATTAAAATAATCCACATCTATAACAATTATTTAAATCAATTGCAATATATATTCAGTATTATAGAGAGGTAACATCAAACTATCGGAAACTATCTTTTGATTGGTTGAAACAATTGCTTTTCGTAGTGCGGTGCTAAAATGTCGTGCTTCAGTGAGGTTCATTTTCACATTTAGTTTGATTAAAAATGTATTAAAACATATTTTTAAAAAAATGTAAAAAATATACATTAATACTATATCATAGTGTTTATAAAATGACGTTGAAATAAATATATATTATCATCGCAGTGCTTACAGTAAAAAGATATTACGACGACCAAAAATCTTGTCTTAAAAATATGAATTCTTGATATTTTCTCTGAATTGAAACTTTTCAGTTGCATTTTAGAACTTTCTAATTAAAGGAACCATTCAGAACATGCATCACTTTTCATTATATTGCCATAAATAACCAACTATATCAATGCATATTAGAAATAGGCGCTGGTGGTGAAACTACCCTTTAAGACTATATTATTATTAAATATTGTCAAATACAACAATTTATTGAGTAACTGTTATATCGCAGATGACCTAGTGTGAACAGTTACATAAGAAAGCGTTGATTAATTTCTTAGTCTTAACACTTACGTTAGCTATAATTTTTTCAATCGCCATCCCAACTTTATAACGTTTCACCTTATTTATTTACGATGGTATTATCTAAACTTCATGGGTTCCACCATCTTTCTTTGTGACATTGAATAAAAAAAAATAGCCACCTCATTGTTAAACATTTGTGACATTGAATTATTTATCTCTTATATATATGAAACTTTTATTTATTAACATCTGGTATAAAATTAGGCTACATGACATCACATAAATTTTTCACCCTATTTTGATTTTTATGTCAATAGTTTATATCCCTTTGCTTAAGACGCCATCTTAGAAGCAGAGTATCGCTAAATTCACTACCAAATAACTAAGCGATCAAAAAATCATGTTTCTTCTATGTTCTTCTCTGACTACTGATAGCTCTATTCAGCTAATTCATTTCTTAAACAAGAAAGTACTTATTATAGGAGTATAACTTATTATAAAAGGTATAACCTGCTGACGTAATTAAATAAGAACAAACATGAGAAAATCGCGAGAAATTTAAGCCTGTATTTTACACGCGTGATGTAAAATCTGTACTGGAAATGTCAATAAACGGACTAGAAAGGATATATGATACCGCTACGTAGTTAGTCTAATACCTTATATTATAAATCTGAGGCTACTCTAGCCCATCATGGCTTTGCCCTTTGAGCGTAGCCACGCACGTAAACGTGCGCAACGGGAAATTTAAGGAAATGATGACCCCGTTCCCACAATCAATCCCTGTCATCACTAAACAACTGGAAACCAAGCCTACCCCCCTTGGTCAGTTTCCATCGGCAGGAGGAGTTGGCTCCTCCTTCTCCGTGAGCGCAAGACGCTAACATAGGGGTATTAACCCCCTGAAGGAGGTCAGGAACCTAGCCTCAGGAATCACCCTAAAAAAGGGCGTTTGGCCTGAGTTTCCCAGCAAGGACCTCGTATAGGTGGCCTAACCAGCTTTCCCGAAAGGTAATAGCTACCAACCGCTTTGTGTGTGGTGAATAGGGGTAAGGGGTCCTTCCCCCAATCACTTACACACGGATGACCTTGACAGATATATAGCCACGTTTTCCGGACGTCACCGCGAGGAGGCACTCTGCCGGGATTAACGGATGAGAAACATCCCGCAGCCAGGAGTAGGAAGTCTCTTGTCCCGTCCGAGTCAGGGCAGTTACCGCGAGAGCGAGTACATATCAAAGCCATGAGCCTCCCACCTCGACCTGGTACTACCCCCAAAAAGAAAGGATAATGCGACTTAAAACACAATTTCAAGGATATTATACTTAAATATAATACACTTTTAACATGTTATGTTAATTCTACAGTCACAAAGCCATACCACTTTAGGTGTTTTTGCTGCTCTGAAGTATTTATTTATGTTTTCAGATTGTTGAAGCCAATTCTCCTGTGATGGAAATCCTACATATGATGAAGCCGAACAATTATGGAGTAAAACTTCGAAAGGATCTTGATAGGCTTCTTCTAGAAAAATCAGTGACTGATGAAAACTCTATCAAAGACTATGGTCGTCAAATAGAGAATGTGATTAATAGTCATAACACCCATACCATAGACGATCGGGTTAACGAAGTAGGAGACAGTGGTGAACAATTCACGGACGGACCTACACCAAAATTCGACACCGAGACACCTGATTTGATGACACTGGACCAAGATTTTACTCTCGAATCTACTGAAAGCACAGAACAGCCTAAAGAAATAGGGCTTGAGTCCTTAGAAGATCCGCAGGACAGAGGTTTGACGGAACCGAAGGAGTTCGACATCATAACAGAGGAAACAGCACGTGAGGAATCGAAGGAAGTGGGGATAGATACCCCAAAACATACGAAGAGGGATAACTCACGGCCACCATATTCCTTCTATCCGTGCTTCGGTGAGATCGAGTTTATCCCCGGCCGTGAAGCTGACCTCTTCTCTGGGAGCATTCCAGTTGGGGCCCCTAATATTAATTCTTATTCACCATTCAGCACCTACCTAGGAGGTCAAACAAATGGTTTCAACTACCCTCTAAGACGATCCCATTACCAAAATCTCTTCTTCGACTATCCACTAGTCTACACCCAGTCCCATTTCTTCCCCCCCACAGGATGGAAACACAATACGTTTTCAACAAATCATGGAGGCGAGTGTCCCTGCTGGTCTTGTCAACGTGGCGGGAAACTTGCTATAAGAGCGGAAAGCAAGCAGAAACGGTTCGATTCAGCCCATTCCAAAGAAGTTAAGGAATCACATCTCCCAGTAACAGGCGTGTCGACACCAACTAACGTCGAGAATACTCGATTTTCTGCCATCGAAGAGATTGATATCGAAGAGGCGAACAGCAAAATGGCGAAAGATTACGAGGAAGTAATTTACAGCTCGACCCAAAAGTCGTCAGCCGGTGATCTTTACAACCAACACAGTGGTGCCCTCAAGGAAGAATCGGGAGAGTTAGAGATATTTTCAACCGAAGCAATCGATCAAACTTCAACCGAGTATAGTTCTAAAGATGAGAACGAGTCAGTGGGGTCACAAGAGTTCAGCGTCACATCACAAACGCAGCCTTCTTCTCAGTCACATGAATCACAAACTATTGGTGGTAAAGGATATGGATATGGTATTTCCCAGTCCCATGAATCACAGCATATTGGTGGTAAAGGTCATGGATATGGTATATCTCAGTCCCATGAAACACAAAGTATTGGTGGTAAAGGTCATGGATATGGTATTTCTCAGTCACACGAAACACAAACTATTGGTGGTAAAGGTCATGGATATGGTATATCTCAGTCCCATGAATCACAGCATATTGGTGGAAAAGGATATGGATATGGTATTTCTCAGTCACACGAAACACAAAGTATTGGTGGTAAAGGTCATGGATATGGTATATCTCAGTCACACGAAACACAAAGTATTGGTGGTAAAGG
>CABFWB010000770.1:140272-181178 GCA_902151455.1 Timema bartmani
CACAGCCATAAAAAAAAAAAAACACTTTCATCAAACCCCTCTTCCTTCATAGATCCTATTATCATCAAAACCCTATCACCACCGTTATACAAATATCAAGATTGAATACTGAATGCTAAGGTCAATCCAACATGTAAATACATTAAACTAGTATAGATTATATATATATATATATTATTATATGTGGTAAGAGCATAGGTGCTATAATTCAAATGTTCCGATTTGACTCCCATGCCCAATTGTTTGTTTCAACATTTGGTTGCTTGACTAATGTAATTAACCTACCAATTATTTACAGACTTTCTCAAAGCATTTAATGCAGATTTTTTTCTACAAGAATACTCAAATAAAGAAATGCAATTAAACAATTTATTACCTCTAGATTTCTAGGCCTAGTTAATGCCCCAGTGTCGGATGTGGCAAAGGGTGTGATGTCATTTAAGGCCACCGCAGACTTAAAACACGTAACAGTGCAAGCCTAGACATTTTCCTGCCTCAATACTGTCTTGACGTCACGAAAGGTAGAGGTGGTGTTAATTGAGGTATATTTGGATACCGTAGGCTTTATATTTGATGTGGGGTCTAGGCGTAACAAATATATTTGCAGTCCAATTAAATAATCTCCTTTTGTTTTCCGTAATTATTGTTTAAATATTATTTTCAACCAATTTAGAAACCAGCTTAGTCAGTTAAAGTTTGTATTTACGTTAATAGTAATAATTCTTTTCTAGTTCTTTAATTAGAATATTAGTAGCATAAATAAATCAAATTAAACATAACCCTAAATAAAGTGATATCGACTTGGAAAGTTTTACCGTATTCACCAGAAAGGGATAGAGCTTACCTTACGTGGTTCTACTATGACGCAGCTGATAAGTTAGAACAATAGTGTAGTCCATCAAGGCAAGATTATCACCTTCCAGTTATAGGAGAGTATTTATTTGTTTGTGATGAAGATTTATATTTAGTATTAGGAAATGTGTTCACAAAAATAAATATATAGTTTTCTTATAGAGACTATTGGTTTGTTCAATTAGTGTTTGTTTTTTATATTTTCATAATTTTGTACAATTGTTGATACATTTGTGTAATAAAGGTTACTATTTTCTTATACAAATATTTATTTTTTAACTTATTAAAATATTAGTGATGTGAAATCTTTTTCTATTTATTTAAAGTTTACTCAAGCAAGGTGGAACTACAGATCATCCAAATTAAACCGATGAACAATCCAAAACAGCAAATAATATAATAATCATTTATGTGATACTGTAATAGTGATAACATTTCTCATTTTTTATATAAAACAACATAATTAAATGCAATATTAGTGACATGAAAGGTGAGCAGAGATTTAAAAACGATGGTCATTGGCAAGGTTGGTCTATTTTATTCTTGGCTTGTAGATATTGCAGGTTTCGTCAAATATTACCAGTTAAAACAGACAAAAAGAAGGACCAAACTACCTAAGGTACCTATTTAATTTGTTGTTTGGTAAATAGTTTAGTACATGCTTCGATATTTATGTTAAATAAATTATTCTACGACTAACCACATTTAATAACTTACACACATACAAGATTGTACCAGCAATCTGTCAGATAATATTTAAAATACCATAACAATAATAGTATATCTATCTATCATTTATAAAGTTTCTGTTCTTCTTTGGACGGTGTTTTATTCCATTCATGAAAGTTTTACTTAACATTACTAATAAAATGCTAATTATTTGTTGGATATACAGAGTCTTCGGAAACTTATAGCTCAAACTGCGCACATAGTTTGTTCGAACCAAGAGTAATTCAAAATCCCTATAGATTTACACCCGGAAAACTATGTTAATACCATTAAATTGTGTTCAAAGCTTCGGCGTAGAGTGTCGGGAGAGCAAAGCTGTTCAAGCATGCGTGTACAACAGGTTGCATAAGAGCTAGGCACGCAGCAATACACACCTCGACATCATGGAGCACGACAGCAGAACATATCACAATTAATAGTAAACAACACACCAGTTCAGCTAGAAAAGCGAATACGTTCTTAGGGTCATCATTAACGGTCCTACATCACAGAAAGTGCTTGACATTATTACATGTGCAGTGCCGCGCCTAACTGATATGCAACTTGTTGTACACGCATGCTTGAACAGCTTTACTCTCCCGGCGCTGTACACAGAAACTTTGAACACAATTTAATGTTATTAGCATAGTTTTCCAGATGTAAGTGTACAGGGAGTTTGTATTACTTTTAGTTCAAACAAGCTATATGTGCAGTTTTGGCTATGAGTTTCCGAAAACCCTGCATAAGCGATTTAAATTGTATCTCAAACGTCTGTTGACCCACATCATGTGGAGTTCTTAACTAAATGGAACGGAATTTAATTTATAATCAACACAGGGGGATGGGTACACACATGGGCGTAGGGAGAGGGTTTAACCCCCCTCCGAAATGTTCACAAGTTTTTGATATGAAGCTTAAAGAGATTCTTGTATCGAACTTAAAATAACTTATGGAGGCATTAACCTTTCAAAAGGACCGTTCCAAATAGTTTTTAGAAGCAGCCAATTTTTAAAATTTTCTGGTGGAAGACAACTTCAGATATCTTCTAGTGGCATCTAATTTTTGTAGAAAAAAAATCAGGCGAGGAACATTCTAACTATCTTCTAAGGAGATCCTGATTAAAAAAACTCTGAGTGGGGACCACTTCAAATGGATTCTAGGGAATCTAATTTATATTAAAAAAATAAGTTGGTGAGTACTTCTAAAAATAGCTTTTAGAAGAATCAATATTTTAAAAATTCGCCGTGGGAGATTATACTAAATACAGTAGCCTTTAGAAGAATCCAAATTTCAAGAAATTTAAGGGGTGTCATCATTTTAAATATATTTTAAATGAGTATGATTTCCAAAACATTCTCCAAACGAGGAACACCAAAAATAGCTTCTAGAAGCAATCAATTTTCTAACATTAACTGGGGGAAATGAGGGTAAAAAGACCCTAAAAATATTTTTGTTGCTTTCCCTTTTACACAAGTAAAGTTATACCACTATTGTATAAGTAACAATGTTTTTATTTCTTACGGTTTAATAGTAAGTCTTAACATTACGTCATAAATTTAAGATTTTGAAACCCTCCTAAATTAAATTCTCCCTACGCTCGGGGGCGCACAATCTGTTTAATAATTCGTTGGTAGCGCAGGAAGTAGGCGCATAAAGCTCTTTGATTGCATCCTTGATCAAATTACACAGGGGTTTAGAGAATATGTCAGCTGGAACAGCACAGGGAGTAGGAGCACAAAGCTCGTTGTTTTGGGGCCCTTAGCTCCAACCATTGCTCCTGATTGGGGACGAACATTTCTGCCGGCATGGTGTCCAGCCCGGCTGACTGGGGGCTTCCCGCCCGAGAATCTGATGTATCTGAAAACACGGCATCCATCATCTTAGTGCATACGAAGTAATCCATTTTAGTTTTAACAACTCTTTTATTTTTTGTAACTAAAAAGCAACGTTAGTAGTGGTCTGCACTCTAGTATAGTAATAAGGTCCAAGGTTATAGTATTTCAGACAGTCCGCACCTTTTTTATTTGTTGTAATATTGCTAACTTGACCAAACAAGACAGTCTAGAATTGGTCACTGCTCCCTCAGCCATCTATTAGTTAGAACACAGCTGACATCGTTCATGCAATGATAAGGTAAGTTCATGGACAGCTCGCAGACACAATCTACTAAGTTTGGCAACATAGCCCTGTCCTTGGACATCCTCTCAATCTTCCATACCCCATCATCAACCCTTCCTTCTCACCGCGAGTCCTTGTGGGGGCGGTCACCATGGTGATGTGTTCCCCTGGCCGGCGCAGCAGTAGTCTTCCCACACCCTCGCACCTCCTCAGCACTTCGTGTCGGAGCAGGCTATTCAAAACCTCTGGGCTCAAGGTCACCCGTTCCGACAGCCAGGCTGGGACAGTTCCAAAATCATTCAGGAGCTGTACCGCCCCCCATTCCCTGTATGGACACAGTTAATGTTCATGTAATCACTAATGGTTCGTCGAGCAAACAAACATGCACGCTCTGCTACCAATATTATGTATGTTCGACAAACCATGTTCATGGAGCTTTGAGTTAGTCACTGGCTTTCATATAGCCGAGTATTTCCGGCTTATTCTGTTGCGCGTGACCTGTTCATGTACAATACTTTGGATTACATTTGTCAACAATCGATAAGTACATACCATGGGCATGAATTGTATATTATGTTAATGAATATTCCGCCTAATGTTTGAACTCACTAACCTCTCGCTACAAGGAAACATTCCAATTTTGTAATATACTTATTTATTACACACGCAATGAAGTTATAGCACTCACGTAACTTGATGAAACATTCATAATATTGTATAACTCAGAGTGCCTCTTATAAAATAACCTAAACTAAGACAGTAGCCCACGTATAATACCTAAACCAAATCCTTCTCCAGCGCTCAGATATATAATAAAAATTGGATAGCAAGACGCTTGAAACAACATAGCTTTGTCATCACCACTGGGAATCGATCCCGGGTCAGCTAAAGTTGTGGTATAACATTTTAATCCCTCCTGTACAATATGTCTATGGGCAAAGAAGGGTGAAAGCTTGGCGACCAGTCAAAGAGCTAGGCATATTTTCACGCGTTATTGAAAAGAACCTAGATCCTGGCTCAGGATCAAGCAATCCCTCCACCCCCCGTTATCACTCCTTCCCTAGCGCTTGATGAAACCGTAAGTCTCTCTAGATATGAATCATGGTAACGGGTTCGCCCCCTGAGACTGTCCGTGGAAAGTAACTTTAAAGTTGGTGCCTTTGAGCCCGTTGTTGCCCGTGGCCTTTTTGCTTCCGAACAGGTTTATAATTAATTTAAAACATGTAATCAACGTTTTAAGATTACAGCTCTAAGGGGAACATGTTCGTGCACAGATTTCACTGATTTTCAATGTTTCAGACCTCTGTGTGAAGGAGATAATTATGGTGTGCTGCTCATGACAGATAAACAAACTTTTCATTTTATTAATATCACAATCACGGTCTGACATGCTGTATCACTCCACCAGAATAATAATTGATTCCTCTTTATTATACAGTACAGCACTCACGTGAACTTGACATTATTACTGTATATGTGGTCAAGCCAAGCTTCACACATGATCCTGATGACCATCCCCCCAACCGTCTTCTGCACGGCGACGGGGAGTGGAACCACCGCTAGTAGCACTGGTCTCAACACTCGGTCTAACAATCACAGACAGTAGCGTCTTAGTAACCAGTCTCATCAACGCAAGCAGCACCGGTCTACAATCTCACACACACAAAGAGACTAGCGTCATAGTATCCAGTACAACCACCACCACCACCACCACCAGTAGCAGCACTGGTCTCAACACTCGGTCTACAATCACAGACAGTAATTCAAAGAGAATGTACTTTGGACTGACTCTTTACAAGGTTTTAGCGTTCTCACGAACAAGAGTGGATACAAACCCTACCGTTAACTTCTGTGGCGTGGTTGCAGTGACCAATGAGACGCACGGATTTCACCCCCTGATCATCGTCACTTTGTGTCCATCGTGTAGGGAAATAGTTTTAATGTTTCCTCCCTATCCCTCTTTATTTCCACCGATTTAAATTTGAATGTTAACGTCAGTAAGTTTTTCTAACCCTTGGTTACCAAACAATTGCTATTCTTAATTATGTTTTAGTTCGAGTGAACCCTTATAAGTTTTTTAATTTACCAAGGAGAAAAATAAAAGAATTGGATATAATTTTGGAAAAGAAAATACTTTATGGCTCAGGTAAGTGATAGCACTTTTCAAAAGTTCCCGTCTCGCCATTGCATACGGATATACTTTACAAGATGGCTCCTTTTATTCTCACCTATACCACAAGTATTGAGTGAAAATACTAACAATGCCATTTGTGCTAAGCAAGGGCCCAAAAAATGAGTATGGTATATTTTACACTATTCGTTTTTCTAAGCCTGTAGATAATGTATTATTATGAAGCTTCTATCTATTTAACAAAATCTTTATTATTCTCCAAGCTCTGGGAAATTGAAACGAGAGTTAGAAAGTAAAATTATTAGCCAACGAATCAAAAGACACCGATTGTCAACATACGATTTTAATGACTTAATTTAAAATATTGATATTTAAATTGATAAACTTTGGAGAATAGTTAATTAGATAGATAGTCAGCAATTCTTTCTTAATGCTAAAGGCTGCTAAAGGAACCATTCCTTGTTTATTTTTTTCCCCACCATCCTTACCAAGATATTTCTCGACGTAAGGACTGGCACATTTAGGCGGATCAAGGTTCTGTTTCCAATACTGCGGCCCGGGGAAACACATGCTCAGGTTGGCAAGACTGATCGTGCGACACACTGCGGCCAGCATCACGATATTTTCATCAGACAGTTTCTGCAAGCCAACAATACGACAATAACAATAAGATCCGAACAAAGTTTTCCAAACTTTAATAAACCATTTGAAAAAGTATGTGTGATTTCGTCTTACCATTTGATTGTTATTTGATGTGTGTGGGAGGGGGGTCGGGGCGTTGAAAGGTGAGAGGTTTATCTTCCCCTCTGATTACACAATTGTGAAGCTGAATCCCCGTCTAGTGATCTATCTAATTTAATGGACGAACACCCGTGAGTGAAATTTTCGAGCTGTCGTCTGCACACCAATGCGTGAAGAAGAGAGAAACTTTCAGGTATTTATTTCTCTCTTCTACACATACAAGGGTGTGAGACATTTGGAATCCTTTACTATTTTATAAGAATGTATTATATATTAATCAGGGCAAATTATATTTAATGTGATGAGTGGGTTATTGATAATCTCAAAATATAATAAATATGTACAACACTTTTTGGGCTTTCTGGACAAAATAATAGATTCCTCGTAATTTCTAAACAATAACCGATTCAATACCACGCTGGCATCACGAGAACATCGAGATCAAGCAGACAACAAGATTGAACGACACATTTTGATCAGTTGCGAATTATGTCATGTATATATACATGTAGAGCTCACTGGTCCCGCTGAGGTGTTGAGGATAACTAACCTTGAGTTTGGCGATGTTCTCTCTGACCTCGGACACGAGCTTCGCCCTCATCTTTGCACACACCATCATGTGCTCACTGCGAACACTCGACAGATCCTTGTGATCAGCCAGCTGCAGGGACAAACATGTGCATTGCTGATGAGAGAACAAAACCTCGTATACGTGTTCCGTAAGCTCCGTATCCTTAAGTTGATATGGATTCCAATTTTATCACTCTCTCCATCTCCATATTCACCTGATACTGTATAGACTAATGAGAAAAGGTAATATTTTGTTCAATTAAATTCGTTGAAATAAATAATTTCCACAAATTCTATAAGCAAAATAAACATTTTCATAATTTTATTTTTTGTAAAATGTTTTCAGCTAAATTAATGATATTATTAATCTACTAGGTAATGTTTTCTATGAATTGATATTCAAGGTAAGATAAATGAACACGCGATACGTTTAGAAAAAGAAGACAGTTTCATTTCGAATCTCGCATCGATACTCATTTGATTGTACACTTGTGATTGGGTTTCCGTAGCAATACGTAACAACAGTCATTAAGAAAGTTAAAGTTGTTCCAACTCGTACGGAAGGGTAAAGTCTTACGGATACGGAATATGTAGACGGGGCTTGTAAATGGACGCCACTCAGATTTGAGGGGAAGCGAACAGACATTCTCACTATGAAATAATTCATTTCGGCGGTGGTTACAAAATAAAAACATGGGCGCATGTGCGGATTGATCATATTATTAGTATAATAGTGGACAGTTGCGTTAGAGGAATAACATATGTCAAAATAAAACATTTCATTTCAGTTGTAAATTGTTCTGCGTGATTACAGTATGTTAACGGCTAAACGTGTATAACACCAAGAAGAGAGACAGAAATACTTTTATCTTCTCTATCCCCACTACAATATCACCCCCTTATCCCCCAAGCAATTGTTTACATTAGTGGTATGCTTATACCGAGCCATGACTAGAAAATATAATCCGAAAGAATCAGAACTCACTGTCATATTTAGTGTGTGTAAGTTTACTATTTACTTATCTTAACTGTTTAGTAATAAAGGAGAGGATGGTTAGGTATAAATCTTAAACAAATGCACCAGGATTCGTCTGGAGAGAGAAAACATTCTGAATAGTAAACACTTTCGTATAGAGGAAGGGATCATTACCCTGGTATCTGCTACTAGAGTCGGGATATGGGTACAACTTAGGTTACTATGATAATCAAAACGTGTCTGCCCTGCACCTGCAGCTGCGCCAGCTGTTCCAAACAGCTGTTGATGTCGGCGTGAGATACGAGAAAGAACACGTCCACGGTCCACGAGTTGGCCAGTTGTCGGGCCCTGTTGGCCGCCCACAGCCTGGCCGTGTGGACGGAGTGGTCCAGTCGGTGCAACACGGGTATCTGCTCTACCAGGGGCAGGTCCTCTATCGGCGGGGCTGACATCCACTCTGTGGTCACCTCGCAACTGTTGCTGAGCGTCACCAGGGACTGCAGCAGCTCGCAGAACAGTTGGCCCGTGACTGTCCCCTGAGGACCGAGTGAAGCCTTAGCAAACTTGGCTACCCTGGCGACAAGTCACTTCACGCCACTGATAGTCTATCTACCTGACTGGGGCCGAGTAGTCCAGAGTTGTTATTCTGTCGGCTGTGACCGAACACCATAGTTCGTCTGAACAGCTGATCCCAGAAGAGCACACGTGGCAGACCAGCCCATCTATCAGGCTCTGAACGGCCGGAACTACCAGTTGAGGTACCCCTCCTGAAAGAACAGAAAACAAGGTCAGCTCCCCCGACTAACCAGATAACACCCAACTTGAATATATATTATAGCTCAAACCAGACGTCACCTTGCGGTACGGTTTTCAGTATTTTACTTTAAAAATAATTAGAATTGAGATCAGTAAAAACAGTTTTACCATATTTAAAAAAATAATACAACAGCACTGAAAACTATCAAATTGATCCCGTATCAAACTGATCCCGATTTCCTTGTTGTCAAGTGAAAAATGAGGAAAACCACGAACGGTTGTATCTAATTTCCCGGTTATAAGTCGGGCGCCGTGTGGGCTAAAGTTTGTCCGATCCGAGCTTGTCATCCCTACATTTCAGCCGACTGAAGAGAGTTGGGTGTAACGGTGCTGAAGGAGAAGTAGAGAGTAGGAAGGTCATCACCACACGGGATATGACAGAGGTCTCTAGTCTCGTTGATGGACAAGAATCACTCTCCACGTGCGTGGCTAAACCAACACTTGGAGACGTTTGGTATTGACGCCTCCGATGGCTGAGATCCTGAAATAGGTTGGTCACATTTACAATCAATAACTTACACACATTTATTTAAAAAAAAATATTTTCGAAGTGTTTTGATTTTAGCGCCGCGTCTTTCTACTCGTTCGAGCTACGCAAATGTATTATATATTCTAATGCAATGGTTCCCAAAGTGTGCTCCGCGAAGCATCTCCAAGTGCTCCGTGAAGAGATTGGAAATAAAAATAAAATAAATGTGACAAGATCTCAAAATTGTTCATTTGTGCGGTCATGAACTGTTTTTAGTTAAGTATTGTGTAGAGATAACTTAGCTCCTGCAGCGTGCCGTAAAGAAGTGTAAATAGCAAGTATTATGGATCCAAAGTGCGCCATCATGCGTCAGCTCAGTCAGGTTTATCCGCCCACACCTTCTCGGAACCCCACAGACTTCACGTGGCGAAACCAGACAGAGAGGATCATTGGCGCCAGCTAACCTTGTCTCAATGAGAACTTCGCTGTGCTTAAAGATCCGATTGTTAGCTTTGACACTTTTATAGAATTTTCTGGAAAGTTTCTATTGTATATTAAAAACTCGGGTTTCTTCGCACCTTCATTGAGTGTCTGGTCTAGAGTCGAAACGAATCAAATTGCAGTGCGGTGTTATTTTTCCACGAGTGCATTTAGTGTGTGATTTTATTTTTATAATCACGCTGGCTGAAGTCTGGATCCTCCAAAAAAAGACTATCAAAACCTCCACCACAGTGCCTCCAGTAGCTATGGAAGCATCAACAGCTAACAGGAATGTCCAAATATTATGTTGGATGCATTTTTTAACGTTGAATAATGTTTATCTATTGGGGTCTGCTAGAATAAGAGCGTGTGTCATTAAAACAAGTAACATCTTTGGACGCCAATAGCACAGGCTCTATAAGAAGAGATAGGGACTAAGGTACATACAAATTAAATAATAAATAAAGACTTTTCAGTCCATGCATAACATGTACATATTGTTGCAATTTTAACAAAAACAGATTTCAACTCAGGTTAATTGTTTTTGAATTTTGGCCTGTTAGTTGGTAGTAACCTTGAAGCTGCAGCCAATGTGATGTCACCAAGCGTTAAAATAAGATGGCCGCTCACATTTAATAAGCGTTGTGTGCGTACATACGAGAAACATTTACATTCTTAAACGTTATTCAATGTTAATTTAGGAGCATTTGGTTCTTTGATCAATTGTTTTATTAAATACTCGACATTTATTATCATTAATATTATTTACCCAGATGATACGAATATTATTTTTATATTGTAGTGTGGAAGAAGATGGAGCAGTTACCAGTGCTAGAATTGCTGGACAGGATGAAGGGTTTTTGGACGAATCAGTGACAGCAGGTATGACAGAAACTCCTGAACTGTTGAAAGAACTACCTAGTTCTAGTTCTTCGGAGACCAGTGCCACAGGGATAAAAATAGTAAAAAGGAGGTACCAGGATTTCTACTTGGGTATTTTTTTTTATTGAGACTAGTGACAACAAACCATAGTGCGTAGTTTGCAGCAAAGTGTTGTCAAACAGTGCGATGTTCCGAGCAAAAATGCGCCGTCATTTTGAGGAGATCCATCCAGAATGCAAGGGCAAACCAACTGATTTCTTCAGAAGGAAGTATGCTGAACTTACACAAGCCCATAAAATTATATCATATCACTCAAAAACAGTTAATGAACAGGCTTTGATGGCGTCCTACTTAGTCAGTTACCGAGTTGCTCAAGCTGGCGAAGCCCAAACCATCGCAGAAAACCTTACTAAGCCTTGCGTAAAGGACATAGTTGAATGTATGCTGGGTGTAAAAGCCACGAAACTAGTAGACACCGTTCTTTTGTCAAATAACACAATTTCGCGACGAATCAGGGATTTAACAGAGGACGTGAAAGCTACTTTACTTTCACGAATAAAATGCACTACATTTTCGCTCAAAATGGATGAATCAACAGATGTGACTGGATTGTAATATTAATAGTATTTGTACGCTACCAATACTTGGAGTCTTTTCAAGAGGATCTGCATCTCTGCAACCCTTTACCAACTAACACAAATGGCGCTGAAATTTTCAAATTAATAGAAGAATTTTTCACAGTGAGCGACATCTCATGGGATAACTGCGTTGATGTGTGCACGGACGGTGCAAAGGCCATGACTGAGAAGATGTCCGGTGCTATCTCAAGAATAAAACAAAAAGTCAAGGAATGCAGCAGTAGCCACTGCATCCTCCACCGCCTAAAAGAAGTCTTGGACGAAAGCGTGAAAGTAATTTATTTTATCAAATCAAGACCTAAAAATACAAGACTATTCAAGCTGTTGTGTGAAGACATGGGGAGTCTACATACCTCTTTACTTCTTCACACAGAAGTAAGGTGGCTTTCTCGTGGCAAAGCTTTGACTCGGCTCTTTGAAATGAGAGCTGAAGTCAGAACCTTCCTGATTGACAACGACTTCGCTTTGGGAGACAGGCTGTGTGATGAGCATTGGGTTATGAAATTGGCGTATTTAGCAGACATTTAAAAAAAAGTTAATGACTTAAGTATCTCACTTTAAGGTAAGGTAGTAACAGTTTTTGACGCCAGCGATAAAGTACAAGCGTTTAAAAAGAAAATAAAGTTTTGGGCGGATTCAATGAAAAATCTAAATCTAGACAGTTTCCCAATGGTAAAAGTATTTAGAGAAGAACTAGATTCTGACGTACCCGAATATATTTTAAATGAGTTTCATGTTCATCTGCTAAATTTGCTTGATAGTTTCAACTGTTATTTTCCAGAAGAATTCCACGATAAAATAAAAGAGAGCTGTTGGGTTGTAAACCCATACTCTGCTGTGTCGGAAAAGCCAGCCTGTCTGACATCACGCCAGTATGAGTGTATGATTGATTTGACATCAGATTCTGTGGTAAAATATAATTTTGCAACTAAGAATTCACTAACAGAATTTTGGTATCAACTAAAAGACGAATTTAAAGTTTTGTCAGATAAAGCTAAAATCATTCTTCTACCCTTTACAACAACTTACTTATGTGAATCAGGATTATCTGCCTATGTGGCTACTAAAACAAAATATAGATCCCGCCTGAATGCAGATCCAGATATTCGGTTGCAGCTGTCCCAAATTAAACCAGATATAGCCACATTGTGCAAATCAAAAGTCCCATCCCTCTCATTAGAATCTAAGTTCGCGGGCTATGCTTTATCGTTCTTTTTCGATGCCAAGCTAAAGTTTTTGTTTTGAAACTGTAATAGATTACCTGCTTTGAATTCGTTCTCAAATGTGTTGCATTACTTTATGATTTTTGTTGTTATTTTTAGTTTATGTATTTAAGTAAGTTCCTTATTTCTCTGAAATTAGCGGGGGAAAAAATATTTATAGTGATATAAAACTTGATGTCTATGGTGAGTATGCAGGGAACGCGAGTTAAGGAGAGTTAATTTAAAGTTTATAGAGCAAAACTTTTTTTTTCCAAAATAAGCAAACTATTGCTTCTATAGAAACATAGAGTTTAATTTTCTTCACATGGTGACCTTAATAGTTCTTGAATATCTGTCGTGAGCAGAGCAGCATTATCTAAGAAACTTTTTAAATGAATAGAAAAATTAGCTATTAAATTCCAGAACATCCTTGACAGATATTCAAGAAATGTTGATATCACTATGTGAAGAAAATTAAGCTCTATGATTCTATAGAAGCAACATTTTATTTATATGGTCCAAAAAAATGTTATGCTATAAAAACTGCAAAAACACTCGCCTTTTCTTGCCTGCCCTGCATCCCCACTTAAACATGGACAAACCCTTCAGTCATTCGGTTACTACCTATGTAGGTGCTAGGTTGTCGTCTTTATGCCGAATACACGTGTGTGCAAAATTGGTGTTTGGAGAAAACGATATTTAAAGCTATAATTTTCAATTTCTTTCAATGGGAAAAATTAGGTTTGGATCTAAATTTAAGCTATTTTGAATTCTAAAATTAATCCGTGCTTTTGTTATATGATAAAAAAATTTGACTAACAACTTGAAAATGCAGTTACGTAAAAATAGTCAAAAATGAACATACGTATATTTGGCCTAAGGGCAACGATAGTGCTCCGTCACGAATTTCTCTCTTGAGAAGTGCTCCTCGACTCAAAAAGTTTGGGAGCCACTGCTCTAATGTATTAAGGATGAGGAAGGTTGAATTTAGTTGAAGTGTATCTACCAACATTTGCGTGAAGACATACACCAAACCGGGATTTGAACCTAATATTCCCACCATCAGCAGTCCAGTTTATTGCGAGAATGGTGCCTTAGAAATTAAGACCATTCAGCCACACAAGCGATTTTTTGTTGTGTTGAAACAACTAAATATTTCCTGCAAACAAACGTGTAACTAATAAGTTTATTGATGCTTAACTCTATTTCCACATTTATCAAACCCATCTAATACAAAATAGAATACATTTCATCTCATAAATTCCTATTTTCGTATTTATTGTCACTGTATGCCTGGTCCGAAATTTATGGCCAACGTCCATCTCCAAAAGGAGTCTCTCTGTATCGAAATCACCATCTCTGACCATAGCTGTCCATCTACCATCAGCCCTGTCACACGTCTGGTGTAATGGAGGTCATTAACCACCGTGGACCTACTGAAGGTGGCGAGTCGCGTTAAGTCGCTCAGTCAAGACGTGGGACAGGGTCCATAATGGCGTCGAGTGAAGGCTCATGACATTTCGAGAAGATGCTCTGTTTCTTTTACGAGCTTCTAGCCGATCTCAGTCGCATCTTCCCCTAAGCGACTGGTTGATTGAAATTAACAAAATGGATGAACGCATTGTATCCTCTTCAGAGGAGATTAAACCCAGATCAAGGGTGGAAACTAAACCTACTATACACAAAGCCTCACTCTTGATTATCAGTAAGACTCAACATGTTCTACCGTTGACGGTGATGTTGTGAAGCCAGTTACGGAGCTCCCTGCAGTATACTTGGGGCATAGTCCCCATGGGCAAGGAGCCCCACCACAGCACCACATGTTCCATGAAAGATCCCACTTCTCCCCAAAGCACCTGCTGGTAAAACTGCACCACTTTGTCCTTTACTTGTCGGGACGCCTTCTGTTTGCCTGAAACAAGACCCGATAATATTTATATTTTACCTAGAGATTGCGTGATCAAATATTGTTCTGACCAATTGCCGGGTTCATTTCATGTGTTGGAAAACATGAAGAATACTTTTGGGCTATCCATTTATTTTACTGAGTCGTTTTGGTACGCTTGTTACTTTACACAAGTGATTGGTGTATCTGTCATTTTTTATTTGTAGTATACAGTTTTTGTTCTTTCAAACTAGCTTAGTAAATTATAGACCTCCTCTGTGATCAAGTGGTCAGAGCTCCTGGTTACAGATCCAGAAGTCCCAGGTTCGATCCCTATCGCTTCCAGATTTTTCTGTGAATCAGTTGGTCTGTAACGAGACCAAACTCAGCCTCGTGAGGACAAATGAGGAGATACTGGAATAAATAAGTAGCAGTTCCTGTCTAGAAAACTGATATTAAAGTCCGAAGGGTTCGATATACTGACTAATTGATACCCTCTATCCACAAATTTTGGTACTATCTTCACCTACATACGGTGGTATTTCGGTCGGTATAACTCGCTTGTAGGCTGACTCCGTGGAGTTTTTGATAAATAAATTTTATGTCGTATTTAATTATTACTGTTATCTTTCTGAATTTTCCCCATGCAAAATATTAATTGTTTTACACAAATTAATGCTGGTAATTTTTTTACTAGACAGCATATTAGTTTCTACAAAATTAATTTTATGTAGGTGTCATAACATTTCAAAGATAAGTGTAAAGAGATAGATAGACATGTATGAATATTTGTTACTCTAATGTTATTCCAAGCTATTTATTAGCCTATACGTCTAGTGAGAGTTTTTAAACAGAACTTTCACTTCCTTCCAATCTGTTTTGGTCGAAAGCTATTTCTAACTTGGAAGTACCTACTTGAGTTACTTGAAATTCTTTGGGTTTTTCTTAATCCTTGATATGTTTAAATTATTATATTAGAGGTTAAAATATTATATTAGGGGAACATTAAACTTTTCTATATTTTGGTGACATAATTTGCTATTAAACGTCCTATATTTACAAAACTATTATAAGCTACGTAAAATGTTGTTTGTACTTCTTAATGCTTGAGATATTAAATTTTAAGATATAATGGTTGTTAAAACATTCAAATTGGACAATATTAAACTATCAAGCTAGGTGACATGATTTGCCATCAAATGCCTCGATTCTAAAAAAAAAAAAATCCTATTTAAGTAAAGTTGGAGATAGTAAAATGTAATTTTGAAGTTATTTTCGTACCAGAGTTTCGTGAAGTCTTGACTCCACTTCGACCAAGGAAGTGCGGGGTGCTACGAGCTGTGACACCCAACAGTGTTGCCACGTGTCTTTCCTCTTGCGCTACCAACCTGTCAATACCTGACACATCCAGGCCGGGCAGTATCGCCAACTTGTTACCTTCTGGCGTCACTTTATTCACGGGTGGTAAGGCTGTAGCGTTCGGCGGGGTCATATGGCGGACAAGTGCTCTGCAAACACACCAGATGTTTCTAAAGAACGTGGCTGACGTCGTAGTGCAAGGATTAAAGATTATAAAATATCATTATAGTTAAAATCTGATTTCCCTACGAATAGACTTACCTGACAGTTAGGAGAAGTATCCATACGCCAAACCATATTATCTGTAGTTGCTCCTTTATGCTGGGATCACGATCAACTTAACTTTAACCTAATGTTCACTTAAAGTTAACTTAACTTAAGAAAACAGATGTGTGATCACGATTCACGTAACTTAACATAACAGCTCAAGTCAAACATCTTCATTCTTGAGTATGATCTGTGATTTCTACCATTTGTAAAGTGATGATCTGTGAATGTTTACAGTTTTCAATCAATATAATAAATATCTATTATTAAACTTTTTTGATGAATTTAGCGTTCTCATTTTAGTTTAATTATTTTGTTTCAATGTCTGATCACTAGAACTAAAGCTAAAATGTAGACCATGGTCTTAAAACCAACAAATGGATTACTAAATAGCCCTGTTGACGTCACTCGCATAATGATTGGCTGACTAGATCACGTGATATCCTTCAAGTAACGTTCACTTAAAGTAAAAGACCTCCCAGGACATCTCTTACGTTAAGTTCACTGCAAGTCAACGTTAAGTTAACTGCATCGTGATCGCTTCCATTTAAACACACGAGGAGGTCCTTTACGTTAAGTTATGTTAAGTTAACTTTAAGTTTACGTTAATTATATTGTGATCCCGGCATTAGGGAGTCAACATTTTCCAAAAACCATTTGTTTCTAGTGGTTTTCTTTTAAGCGTTTTTACTTTATCGTATCTCTTGGGTAGAGAAAGTATATTGATCTTCAAACAAATCTAATTCGATATTTTGATGGATGCCGACGTTTCCTGACAGCCCAAACGTGAAAAAGTTGTTTTTGAAATGTCTTATTGTCTGTTGCTGTGACTGAAGCTGACACCATTTTACCGATCGGGCTAAAACTAGGTATCTAGGACTTTCATAAGGTTCCCCCCGCGAGGTTTTTTTTTAATTTTCCACCCAGCCCTAAAATTAAGGGTAGTTTACTGAAGGCTCAAAAGAGAACAAAAATATTCTTAGGTTTGTAATTAACGATTTTGATTATATTTCGTATCTAGGAATTATTTAAAATTATAAACAAAATGGCTACTCTGAATTTTCCATGAAAATTACTTTGAAGATACTTTACATACGCGGAAATTTACAATTTTTATCACATTTCCGCAAGTATTTGAGATAGTAAATAACTTACCATTGAAAAGTTGTAGTACTATTAAAATTAAAAAGATGTTAGTTGAAATATATTTGTATAAAATCAATAGTTTCTGAGATATTGACAAATATAATTTTTAAATTGAGTTCTTGGAAATTGATTGTTATGCTCTTGAGTGAACAGAGATCTTACTTTTCCCTCAATATGTTTTTGTAACAGTATATATTATTATTTCATTTGTGCTCGTTGGTGGAGTGTTTTTGCAACAATGTCTATTATTTTGTTGCACATAGCTAGCTTTCTTACGGGTTTTGAGTCAATATCTCCATTTTTATTCAAAGGAGCGACTAAGTCTATATTATCATTTATTTACATTATTGGAACACGAAATTTTGAAAATAACCGTTTGTTCGGGGTTTGTATGTGTGTGTTAACATCGTCTGTAGTTCACTAAAAAATTATTTACAAACAAGAGTTTGTAAATTGTTGCCTTCCACTTCATAAATAAAGATGGCGAGCCGGACGAGAGGAAAGACGGTTAATGACGTCAGTACAACCCGTATTCGAGCGCTTGTGTTCTATTTTGGAACTAATATTTGTGTGGCTTTTTCTATAAGATGTACAAGCACTTTTTTGTTATAACCTATGGTGGCCAATTATAAGAAGATAAAAGTGTAAATATAATATTGTTTGGTTATTATTTCATGCGCTATAATACATATTATTGACACAACCATTAAACCTATATTTTAATAATATTTATTGTTCTTTCAATTAGTCACGAAAAAATAGAACTATAGGCCTACAGCAATCTTTAAAGAAGCTTACATAACACATTTTTTATTAACTGTATAGTTTTACAAAGCAAATAAAAACTATCCCTATAAGGATTGACATTAGTGATTTCAATCAACGAGAAACATTATTTTAGGTGCTCTGAAAGTGTATTCGTAAAGATATTGAAGTGTGAATACGTACTTGTAAACCACAAGACTGGAGTTGTCTGAATGCTCTAGGCTGCTTGGATCTTCTGTGGATATCAGAGCGTGATCCATTGTTTGCGTCAAGAAATAGTTCTCCAGGAGGTTGTTGGCCAAACTGCGACAACACCCCTCCGCTCTGAACTGGGCTAACACCTGGTAAACATACGTCAACTCAACATAACACGTGGTTCCACACTTAGTAATGGACACATGGATGAAGGGGGAAAAAAACCGCTGTCAGGAAGATTCATCAAGTAGAGATTCTGTGCTGTGCAGAATGATTCTACGAAACTTTTGGGCGGATACTTGATTTATCGTGGGATGAGAAAGTACCACGAAGTATGTTGTTAACATTTGGTTTGTTTTTATGAATGAAGAAATTCAGATGTACACATTGGCATCCATACGGAACCTGCTTTACAAAGTGATAGTAATAATTGCCTCACATAAGGTATTTTAATGATGGACCGTTTGCTCAAAGGCAGCAGTGATATACGCACATCTTCTAGTTGATCAACTTGCCTGGAGAATCTTGGTGATGGATAGTTTTCTTAGCGGGTGCAGTAAAATGGGGCAAGTGTTCTTGCACCAAGTAGACACAGACTGATTGTCCTTTGAACCAAGGGCCAGGGCATCGTTGTAGAGGTTGGACAGCCTGCGGGAACCAACGAGTTAGGGTGAGAGGCAGACACTCTTTTTACGGATACCGTTTGAAACCGAATTAAACAAGGAATTGAACCGTGGACTTCCCACAACTCTAATATACTCACTGTCAGCTTGTTCCGTAGTCACATCCAAGTAACACTCTATACTATATATATTATGGCGGTTGTAAACAATCACTAGAAAATGATTTTCCCAATTACTTTAATCAGGAAACTATAATAGAATGTAGAGTCTCAGGAAGTTGCGAGATGATTGTCTTGGATAGGAATAGCCCAATCGCCATAGAAGTTGTGTATCCAACCAAAGTTCAACGGTTCAACTCACTTTACACATAATATCATCTCTGAGGGAACTGTATCATTACTATTAAAACAGCTTTGTCATTATCTTGTTTTCGTGTGGTCATTCTACCCTCAAATACACGAAAAATTTAGCAACCATGGTTCATTGATGTTACCCTGAAAGCGAGGAGGATTGGCAACAGCTAACCAAGCAAGAGATAAAATAAAGCTTTTATTCATAAGA
The DNA here is from genome assembly GCA_902151455.1 of Timema bartmani. Lineage (NCBI taxonomy): Eukaryota > Metazoa > Arthropoda > Insecta > Phasmatodea > Timematidae > Timema > Timema bartmani. The sequence goes on from CABFWB010000770.1 coordinate 159,657, forward strand.
CCCACAGTTCCCTCAGCTGTAGCCAAAGAGAAGTTCACATGACAAGCAATTCTAGGGTCGGTATGCAAGAACGAGGCTGAACGAAACGGGAGGGGGAGCGTGTAGAACTCGTGATGATGTTCAGAAAAGTAGATGGGAAATCAACTCGCCATTTACTCCATTCCACCTTCTTTCTCACTGAGCCTCGTTCATGCATATCTCCCTCTGTTACCTGAAGACGTTCTCCAGAGTGCGATGGTTGTGATTCTGCTCGGCGATGTTGTTGCAACAGCGCAGGATGTCCGTCACGACCTGGTGGCAGAGGTACAGGAGGGTGATCCGGTCCTGCCACACAGTCTCCCTCCAGTGGCCCACCTTGGAACCACACACCACGCTCCACACTTCCGTCCTCCTCGCCGGGGTGGACACCTCGGTGACGTCATAGTCGGGTTGAGGGGCGGTCCTCCTCGTCTTCTCCTGGGTGTTCATCTCCACGGGCAGCCTGCGGCTCGCGAGGTCCAGGAACGAGGGGACCACGACCTGCATCAGCTCCACCGCGACCTCCAGATCCTGTCATCGACAATAGTCGGGGTTACTTTCACGCAGAGTCGAGGTAGGTGCGGGCGTTGAATTATTCGTCACGAAGCGAGAGCATTTCATACTTTTTACCATTTTTACTCAATGAGGTTAGAAAACGGAAACATCTCAACGAAAATTGTAACTGTATAAACAAAGACATTCCAATAAAATCCGTACACGATGCCTCCACGGTGGTGGCTCCCGGGAGAGATATTACAACCTTGGAAGGTCAGATGTGAAGGCGGCCATATTCTGCATGCTAAGTGGTTGGTGGTGCTCACCTAGTTTCAGTCGGGGACAGCTGTCGGTCAGGTTACCTCCACGAGGTCCCCGCTGGGAAACTTAGGGCAAATCCTCTGGAAATCCCTAAGACTTAGTTCCTGACTTCCACTGCGATGCTGGTCATTACATATGGAGGGGCCAACTCCTCCCTGCCCCTGGGTCCAGGATGTGGTGAGGGTTCTCGAGATACCCAATGTGATCTGGGTCATCGACTGACAAGGGTTGGTGATCTGAACAACCGAGGGTACGTGTGTGGTGGGTTAAGGAAACCTTGGGACGGCTCTGATTGTTTCCCATCTTGGGCCCCAGACGTGGTTTACCGTAGCTAAAGAGCCTCTGGCTCAGCTAAGGACGAGCTAGACAGACACCTGCGGTGAGGGTGGTCGCGACCGTTCCAGTCCATTGAGCGGGAGTTCTTTAAACTGTACTTCCTAGAGTAGATCGCCATTTAAACTTTCAACTCACATTGTTGTCTCTTTAAACTGTCAACTCTCATTGTTGTTCACTTAAACTTTCAACTCATCATTGTTGTCTCTTTAAACTTTAAACTCTCGTTGTTGTCCACTTAAAATTTCAAATCTCGTTGTTCTCTATTTAAACTTTAAATTCTCATTGTTGTCTCTTTAAACTTTCGACTCTAATTGTTGTCCATTTCAACTTTCAACTCTCATTGTTGTCCTTTAAAACAACATCAGCTCCATATTTATCCGTCACGACAGTGAGGACATCTTACAGAAGACTCTTTCAACTGATTATTATGAAGGTCAGTCGAGAATCTTCCGAAAAAGAAGAGACAGTACATTTTTTTACCAAACTCTTTCTGTGATAGAGCGCAATTCAAATATGGCAGTGATAACCTTTCGTAAGTTGACTGTCGTGTCAGCGAATAGTTTGTTTTAGCTTATGATGAGAGACCATCAATTTATAGAACCCTTTCTGACATCAATTACAGACAGCAAAGCTGTGTAATAGTTAACGCTCACTCAATAATCGAAAATGTTGTATGGCAAAAAAGAAAAGGATGTGGGAGTTATAGGATCTATGTAAGTATCTTTTGAAACTATCAACTGTCGTTTAAATCTTCATTCCCACGTTCGTTCGAAAATGGATAACAGAATCTTCTAGAATCACGGAGCAATTCACACCCGAGCAGAAATGTATCTTTGCAACTCAAACTTACTAGCTTTCATTTTCTAGTGGATAAACAGATCTTCACGGTGTATGTTTTCTAATTATTGTGAGACAAATCAACACAAGACTATATCGAGGAACACACACGTTTAATTCAACAAGATATTTCAAATCATTTCACAACCAGTGGCGGATTTAAAATGTTTGCGGCCCTAGGCACAGTTGTAATATGTGCTCCCCTGCCCTCTCCCCCCAAATATATATTTTTGTGAGAGCTTTAGAAAGTTTCAGAGGAAAGAGGTGTTGGGGGAGGGGGACTGAAGTTTTAGTATTGGAGGAAAGATGTCTACGAAAGATAATCATGCATGTACAGTACATGCCCTACAGTAGCTTGAGTTAACATTATAAAGAAGGGGAGAGTGACGTCAGTTACAAAGCGATCGCAAAGTACAGTTATTTAAAAAGAAATATTGTCGTTCTGACTTTAACTTGGACTAGTTCAATAATGTTAGTCAATAATATGTAAACGTAATGTAAACCAAAATGTGCCGCCCCCTAAAGATGCCGCCCTGTAGTGTAAATCGGCTTATATTCACAACAGTAGACGCATCTGCCTGCTTGTATCTCGCTTTGTACTGATTGGTAATATATTATTGGATGTATTCTTTGTAATGTAATACTAGATACTAATGTATAGTGATACTCCTGAAATATATCTTTCTTATAAATAGTGTATCTTCTAATTTGCTCAAATTTCCTCAAATAATTTAACTTCAATGTATGAAATCCATTCTTTGATCAAACTTTTTTTTTTTTACATTTCACCTGAGATTTCTTTTTTCTGTCACTATTTTATGGTTTTTATAACAATATACCAGTAGCGGGACGTGTCGTGTTTCCAGAAGAGTCAACAGAATTAATCTAAACTGTACTCGTGAATTGTTCTCATCGTCCATAATAATTACACTCGTTGGTCATCTACGGAAATACATTCGCATGTGAGGTACGTAGAGCAGAGCCTCTCTATGTGTGAGTGGTCAAATGGGGATTGAGTAGGAGAGAACATATCACAAGTTTAACAAGCTCTGCTTTACCTGGCTACACTCTTTACCGTGAGGCTGTTGCCCGAATAAGAATATCCAAATTGACAGAATCGTCAATCTAGGTCATCCTAGAAAGGGCTGATTTTCTGTTTGAGTACCGAGTCACTAACAATATACCAGTAGCGGGACGTGTCGTGTTTCCAGAAGAGTCAACAGAATTAATCTAAACTGTACTCGTGAATTGTTCTCATCGTCCATAATAATTACACTCGTTGGTCATCTACGGAAATACATTCGCATGTGAGGTACGTAGAGCAGAGCCTCTCTATGTGTGAGTGGTCAAATGGGGATTGAGTAGGAGAGAACATATCACAAGTTTAACAAGCTCTGCTTTACCTGGCTACACTCTTTACCGTGAGGCTGTTGCCCGAATAAGAATATCCAAATTGACAGAATCGTCAATCTAGGTCATCCTAGAAAGGGCTGATTTTCTGTTTGAGTACCGAGTCACTGTCGTGACTCTTAACCTCGTGAATGAAGCTAATACCTTATGAAATGAAACAGGTGAAATGGCCTGTAAAAAATTTACAGTAGCATTAATATTACATTAGTGATCGTGAGTGTTTGCGCTGGGTCTAGGGTTTAGGAAGGATTTTCTTTTCAGGGATGGGGTAGGTGTGTTTAGGTATGATGGTGAGTTGTGGGTGAATCATGAGTGTCGTTTTCTGGGAAAGTAATGGTTGGATTAACTTGCTTAGGATTTGGTCTGAGAGGGATGGATACATTTCCATTCCCCATCTGGGCACGACAGCGGCGCCAGGATTATCCTCTGGCTACACTCCACAACAATACGTTTTTAAAAATAATTGTATTTTTGTATTTTTCGTTTGTACCAGTAGACAGAATTAATTGTTTGTGTCTTAATATAGGTACTCATGACCTTAGTAATGAATCTTTATGTTTGTTAAATCACGCAACTTCGACTTGTTTTCCTGGAAGGTCGTTATGGGAACCTGTCGGATGTGAGCCATGCCCTGCGACTGATGGGGTCAACAGCTAAGAACAGAACAAGGTCAGCTCCCGGGATTGACCTCAAGGTCACAATGATCCCCCCCTACCCCCCAAAGGAACATCAAGTTCTGTTTAGCCCAGTCGAATGTATGTTTATTGATCTGGCTCGCTCCAATGAAATATGGGTGGGCAATAAAAATGTTTTCGAAATGGTTCTAGCAACAGCGACAACTTGGATAACTATTATATCCTCTACCGCAGCGGTTCTCAAACTGTGGTACGCAAGCGGACACGACAATACTAACATTTCCCCCTCAATCAGAGGAACTTATTTGTGTATTTCTAGCAACAACAACCAACACACCTGCTAGTAGGACTCGCAACTACAGTAGCTCCATGGCTTCTTTGGTGCTGACTGACAGCTCACAGCTAACAGCTGATGGCTTTGAAAAGCTACCGGACCAAATTATGTATCCCTACGCCGAACCATATGATCTGCAAAAAACATGTGTTTAGCAGTTGTCATTTCTGACAGTCAAAATTTAGGTATATACCTAACTGTTGGCTGTCAGAAGTAAGCTGTGAGCTGTCAGTCAGCACCAAAGAAGCCATGGGGCTACTGTACGCGACCGTAAGCACACTAGTAGTTATGCTCTCACTTAATACAAAATAGCCTGTCTACAGTGAAAAGTGGTAACACGTGTAACGTTATGGAAAATACTCTTCTACCCTTATCCCCCACATGTAAGCGGCAACGGTAAAGAAAGCCGTATACACAATCGAGCAGCTCAGTCGGTAGAACACATAAAAAACACGAGACTCTAATAACTTCTCAGGGTATCCGCAGTGATGTAAAGAGGAAGGATATTTTTGTGATTTTAATGTGGTCCGGTAGAGACAGGTATAATTACCAGGGAAACTTACCCTCTGAAGTGTATCCACAGTAGTCCTGGATCTCGTCGGGAAGTGCTAGCTGGATACAAGTGAAAAAGGGGTGGGGGCCAGTAAGTTATGTGATACAAATAAAAGAACTCTTATTATGGCCTTGGAAGAAAACAATCTCACCAGAAGGGTTGAACATAAGTGTAAAAAGAAGGTTTGTCAAATAAAACCATCATAAAAAATATATTATTAATTTTGGGTATTTTTTTAGTGAAATAAAAAATTGTCATATGGTAAGTACAAGGAAATTTAAAATATCTAAGACTCAAATAATCAGTGTGCATGTATAATTTAATTGTGGCGATTGTGAATAAAAATGTCCTACCTATCTGGTACCAAGATGACATACAACTCTAACCAGTGAACGCTGTGGCATAAGAGCCTCTAGGTAGGTAATTAACATGTTTTAGTGGGTAGTAACAAACAAATTAGTAGTCCTGAATTGTTAGTAAAAAAAAATGAAGAATCTTAATCGTTTCACTGTAGTCTTGAGGTGAATTTTGGCTAAAGACTAAACATGAATATCCATCGTTGTCCAGAAAAGCATTGTTGCTTCTAATTCCATTTGCAAACACCTATCTTTGTGAAACTGGATTTTCTACTATGGTAACAGTAAAATATAAATTTCGTAATAAACTGAATCTTTACCTAAATTTGCGCTTAAAATAATTAAGTACAATTGAACCCGATATCTCCTCGTAAAGCTCGTCTAGACTGGTTTTCTGGGGTCGGAATTTGAATCCCAGCCGAGTGTTGTTTTTTTTCCCTAAATAGTTTGAGGTTTCTAACTTTCCACATAAATTGTGGTACATTTCCTTTAAATTCAACAATCCTCATCCCTAAGCGATTAGCGTAATTATAACTCACTGACATTAATGTTTACCCACTTACAGATGAGCTGGAAACTTGAAATTTGGCAAACTTATAGCTTCTAGCCTGTAACCAACGGGAAAATTCCAAAGAGTTCAAAAATTAAAATTTTTAACCCCCGAAAAAAATTCAAAATGGCGGAGCAACTTTAAAGTCGGTGTGGACGTTTCTTTGGAGGTCTCTTGTGGCTAAACGGTAACACCTATCAAAAAACGGATTGCACCAGCAGTCACGGATTTGTCAAGATCCACAAGTTTGGTCCTATTACTTTTTGTCGTATCTCCATCGGTTATACCTTATATAGAGTGAGATGTTTTGATTTTAGGTAAATTTTGCACATTTTCCACACATTTTTTAATTTTCTGACACTTATGGGATAGCTAGAATCATAAAATTTGGCAGGCATATTGGTACATCCAATTGTCATAAGCGTCCAAATTTGATGATTTTAGCTCCCCTATAATTGTGGAGAAACTAAAATAATGTGTGAAAAATACAATACAATACAATACAGGTAACTTTAAGTTGTTACGTTCAAAACAACTCCGGAATTACATTAGTTTACATCCACTTGCAAAGAAAACTCACTGGGGGTTTGGGAGGCGGAGCCCCCAATGAGCAAAGCGAGTTAGTAGGTATATATATATATATATACCTACTAACTCGCTTTATATATATATATATAAAACCCTAACCAGCAGTAAGATACGGCACTAAAAGTAGTATTCGCTAGTTACCTGAAGCTCCACATCGTCATCTTTCGAGTGGACGCCACTGGACAGTTTGTTGGCCTGACTTTCGTGCAGTTTCAGCAACACACATCTGAGGACTGTCACGAGAGTAGTGGAGTGCTGATGGAGTTCACTGCACTCCTTGTAGAACTTACTGCTCTCTTTGTCTTCTACGAGGCGCCATTTGCTAGTAGACATATTGCGCCCGTATTAATCTCGACTACACAATATCCCCGCGCACTCTCCCTCCGAAAGACTTCATTGTTGGTCCTTCCTTCTTAGCCCGGTTCGAGCTTCAGTCGACCACCGAACATTGTCCTGTTCATTATCGACGAGAACGAACGAGGACTGACCTCTGCGTTGGACATTGGGGCTACTTTCGAGGACTAAACCGATTAGCAAGACCAAAGCGTTAACATCCGTCGTGAAGATTCGAGTATGGAACAAAATGTTCTAATTTTTAATTGTTGACTTTCTGCACTGACATTAAATAAATGCGTGAGTGAAATGTTTCATCGTTGCTTTTGGTTTTAACGAAAATATCAACAAATGAAAGATCTTTGAAACAACAAAAATATTTAATATTTCTAAAAGTATATTTAACGTTAAAAAACACTAAATTGTTCTATTGTATAAGACTTCTCAAGAGTGTTCTCTAAGATTGCATTAGTCAACTATTCAAAGTACTGTTACACGGCAGTATAAATGGATGATTGAGGACACCGTATCGACAAAATCACAATCACAATAAACCATAAATCGATAATATTGAATGCTTCCACTTCGAAATTGGCGCGGCACGGGACCGCCTTGTGTGTAAGTTGTGTTTCGCTGCTACATGTTAAGAGCGATCTAGCACATATGATTGTAATACAAACACAGGTAGGATAAATCATTAACAATTATTGATAATTGCTGTGGCGTATTGCACCGGCGAATGCACGATTCTTCCCAACAATGCACAACAACATGAGTCACTCTTAGAAAATGTATTGCGTTCAGTCCGTCGTTTTGTCATATCGGCTTTTAAGAAAATACTCGAATTAAATTTCATTTTTGTTGAGAAAGTACAGCTTCGATTGGTAAATACCTGACTTGAAGGTTTTTAAAACAACGTTTCTTCATTCAAATCAAGGTTTCATTGACGTAACGGTATCACGTGTTGTGAAGCTATGTGATGCCGCGCGCGCATCATATATCACCGCTTGGAGCGCTACTGTCGCACTGCCCACCAACTCAGCTGTGTTGTCGCACCGGGTTTAGTTGTGTATCAATCAATATAATGACGTGTATCGCGTGATAACTTTTACCGCTACGTTGCGACGCGCAGGCGCGGGAGTTCGTTACCATGGCAACGTGACTCGCGAAATAACCACCCGTCGTTTTACCTCTTCACAAGCAGCTGTCACCACCTCATTCTATTAGTGGAGCGGTATTAAGACAAACAGAAAATGTTTCCTTTTTAAAATGGTATCATACTACTCCAAACTATCTATAACATCAATTAAAACATTGCGGAGTAGGGTTGACAGTATTATATTATTATGTACGCACGTTCCAAGCCAACGTTAAACATAATTTCATCACTTATTTATGAAAATATAAGAGGTTTGTATACCTTGCTTTTCAAGGTCACTTCTTATTTTTGTTGTGACCGTCATTTCCAGCTAATCGATAGTTACATTTTTTTTTAAATTGTACAAAGTCAAAAATTTGCCTATATCAACTTTCTTTTTGACCAAAACGCCAGATTTGTTCAGTTTTGTAGGAAGGGCCTTTAAGATAACATCTGTAAAAGGTGACCGCTGCAAATCACATGACTTGACGTATGAATACATTAGCGTCCATACATTCACCCACAAATGTGGCTTCGATGCTGAAAATTTGAAAACTTTGATACAATATCCTGGAAGTAATGTTGTTTTTTTAATCGGTTTTATCAGAGTTCTTGGCTACGGATCCAAAGGTCCCGGGTTCGATATCAAGCGTTTCCAGATTTTCTGTAAAGCAGCGGTTCTGGAACGGGCTCGACTCAGCCTCGTAAGGACCAATGAGAATTATTATTATTATTATTATTATTATTATTATTATTATTATTATTATTAGCACCGCGTCTTACTACCCGTTCGGGTTATACGCACTTACGCTAATGTGTAATGGTAGGGTGATTGTGAGATGAAATGGAGGACCTACAGTTTAACGTGGGATCCGAACCACGGTGGAGGCCTGGCATTCCTCACATTCACAAGTTGTGATTAATACACGTCTTGTCAGAGGTGAAGGAAGGGTTTGGCAATCAGATAAATCTGTGCCGAGACCAAGGATTGAACCCCGGACCCCAACACAGAAGTCTGACACCTTACCCCTAGACCACCAGGTCACCCGACAAATGAGAAGCTACTTGAATAAAAAAAACTAGTTCCGGTCTAGAAAACTGAGATTAGCGGCTGGAGGGTTCGTTGTGCTGGCCACATGACACCTCTATTCGCAAATGTTGACACTATCCTCTCCAACAGACGGTGACCGATCGATCGATGAAGCTTGATTGCTGGCTGACACCATGTCGTGTTTTTTATTTAGATCTTAAGAAATTGATTTCGAAAATAAATTGTTAATTTTTGAAATTAAGGCTCTTAAATATATATATATATATTTTTTTTAATTTGAATTATTTTGTGGACATTCTAGGAGTATAAGTTTTAATTTATTTATTTCAAAACTTTGAATATTGATTGGCTAGAAACCTGAGAGTCAGTGTTGTGAGTTATCGCTTCACGTTATAAATATAAAGATAATTGATCATTTGAACGAATGAGTCAAAGTTTCCGACCAAGGAACGGTGCCATGCGGTGCTGTGAGGTTAACCTTGACGTCACTGTGTGACCACCCCAACGCGGGAGGACGTGACTTTTCCATTGTTGCCCCATGGATTAACTATAGGGAGAATTATACCGCCTGAAGCGATCCTACCGGCGAGGAGTAAAGTTAAATGCGATAACTGCCCATATATTGAGATAAACTTACACCACCTGATAATGTTAAAGTTATTTTTAAAAGATGATAATATAGTACTTTTATTGTATTTGTATATTGCTGACTTAAAACATGAATATTGAAAATGAAGTTCTTTGAATGTTAAAATATATAATTAATAGTGTTTAATAAAAAACAATAGTTTTACCGGTTGTTCTTTATGGTTGTGAAACGTGGTCTCTTATCTTACATGATGGGAAGAAATTTAGGGTGTTCGAGAACAAAGTGTTTGATAAGATATTTGCTTCAAAAAGGAATGAAGATAATTTAGAGAGGATGAGGTTACATAATGATGAATTACATACCCTGTACTAACTACCAGACAACGTTAGGGTAAACGAATCTCGCAGATTATGGTGGGAAGGACACGCAGCGCAATGATATAAACCAGAACTACGTTCAAGGTATTAATATTGACGAACCCAATAGGACGAGACCATTGGGAAGACCCAGACGCAGATGAGAGGATAACAATAGAATGAACCTGAAAAAGAGGGATGTGTATGAGCTGGACTGGATAGATCCAGCTCAAGATAGAGATAGGGTGTAATGAGGTAGATTGGATAGATCCAGCTCAAGATATAGATAGGGTGTAATGAGGTGGACTGGATAGAACTAGCTCAAGATAGAGATAGGGTGTAATGAGCTGGACTGGATAGAACCAGCTCAAGATAGAGATAGGGTGTAATGAGGTGAACTGGATAGATCCATCTCAAGATATAGATAGGGTGTAATGAGGTAGATTGGATAGATCCAGCTCAAGATATAGATAGGGTGTAATGAGGTAGATTGGATAGATCCAGCTCAAGATATAGATAGGGTGTAGTGAGGTGGACTGGATAGAACCAGCTCAAGATAGAGATAGGGTGTAATGAAGTAGATTGGATAGATCCAGCTCAAGATATAGATAGGGTGTAATGAGGTGGACTGGATAGAACTAGCTCAAGATAGAGATAAGGGTGTAATGAGGTAGACTGGATAGAACTATCTCAAGATAAAGATAGGGTGTAATGAGGTGGACTGGATAGATCCAGCTCAAGATAGGTACAGGGTGTAATGAGGTGGACTGGATAGAACTAGCTCAAGATAGGTACAGGGTGTAATGAGGTGGACTGGATAGAACTAGCTCAAGATAGAGAGAGAGTGTAGTGAGGCAATAACTTTCGAGTTTCGAATGCCATAGAGTAAGTAAGTGCAATAAGTTATTGGATATAAGATTTATCAAGCAAATTATTACTTTTAAGTTTGTTGTGTTGCCATAGAAACATTTACTATCTATTCAAAGCTCTTTGCTGTAAAAATAAATTGATTAACATGACAGCATGTTTTATTTTCGTCCCCTAAACTAATCAAGTCAAAAGCCTGTCATGGGGATCGATTACTACGGAGTACTTAACCTGAAACAGAACTGTAACGACCTTGAGATAAAGCGAGCATTCCGCCGCCTCGCGATCCAGTACAACCCTCACAGACAGGAGGACGAGTCCGTGAGGGAACTGTTCGCTCTGGCGGCGGAGGCCTACGACACCCTACACGACCCTTACCGGCGGACAGTGTACGACCAGTTCGGCGAGGAAGGACTCAAGAGGGGGTGGCAAGGTTAGTACACCTTGTTCTCAAGCCACAAGTGACTGTATTTGTGTCCCTAACCTTGTAATAGTATATATTCCTAGCCACAGATCACTCATACAAAACATTCCTGGCCACAGATCACTTATACCAAACATTCCTGGCCACAGATCACTCATACAATACATTCCTGGCCACAGATCACTTGTACAAAACATTCCTGGCCATAGATCACTTATACAAAACAGTCCTATCCACAGATCACTTATACAAAACAATAGCCAACTTGCAATGGTAGGTGCGTGGACAAAATGTCAGGCTCATCTAGTCTGGTTCACCAGTGACGTGGTGGTCAGAGTTCAAATTCCTGGTGAGATTGTGTTTTTATTCTTAAATGATGGCTTCTCCATTAGTGTAATCAAAACGCGTATAATCAAGACGGATAGTAAGATGTGGGCGATATAATACTATTATAATACCTGCGTATACCTTCTGTTGTCCCACTCTCTCCTCTGAAGGGTCAGACAAGTACTACGAGCCCTACACCTACCATGGAGACCCTATAAGGACGTATCAGGAGTTTTTCGGCACGGCGAGCCCTTACGCCGACCTGTTGGATGCCCTCCACGACCCTCACCCCTTGTTCAACCTGCCCGAGGGCCGCGGGGTCCGCCGGAAGATGGAAACCATCAGACGACCCTTGCCGCTGACTTTGGAGGAGGTGTTCCATGGGGGACTGAAGAAGGTGAGGATAACCCATCACGTGCTGATCGGGGTCGATAAAACGACCACGGAGCCCAGGGAACGAGTGCTCAAGATCAACATCAAGCCGGGGCTCCCGTCCGGAACAGAGTTCAAGTTCGTGGAGATGGGGGACCAGGGGCCGACAATCATCCCCGGGGACCTTGTATTCGTCACCGAGGACCGCCCTCACGACAGGTAACAACATACGCGCTCCCTAGCAACGGCAACCCTGATCCAAGCTGAGTGATTCAACTGTCTGATTGCTGCAGCTTAAAGAGCAACATAACTAAATATCAGCAGAAGGTATTTTCAAAAAAATATTTTTTTCAACGTTTCCTCTTTACTTCCAAAATCAAATACTTTGTATGGAAAAAATACCCTACTGAATATAATCTCTGAGGGAACTGTATGGTTCTATTAGGGAACAAGGTCGTCAATCTCTTGTTTCCATGTGGTAATCCGTCCCTTAATAAGACAAGTTTTGCAACGCTGGCTCGTTGATGTTGCCAGTAGCTCCTTTTTATCCCAGCACACCAGCTTCCGACATAATTGAAAACGAGGAGATTTGGCAACAGTTAACTGAGAGGGAACGAAGATGAATCTCTCTTCCAAAAGACCTGCAGTTTTCTCAGAGATGATATTTGATGTAGACGACCCAGAGGCGGTCTAGTAAAAATGTTCTTGCCATTATTATGATGGGCCATGGCTATATATTATATTATAGTAAGCCACTACATTCAGCCAAAACTTACGGATTAATAAAGTGGCTACATTGACCTCTATACTATACTGGATGGACATGAACACACCCCTTGCAAAGGAATCAAAGCGTGAAGCTCGAGTTTGTCATCTGCTCGATTCTGAGGGGGACAGATCCAACTGTTTCTTTCAATGTTCTTGTTCGAAAACATGTATTTAGTGCATAAAACTGTTATTGTTTGAAAATAGTGAAATATCACATCTCACTTGATTGAAGAAACATCTACATTAAAGGATATACATTTCAGTTTAGCAGGTAATATTGTACACATATGAATACAATCTCTAATATATTAAGATACGCAGCTATCACCCATGTTGTTTATATTATGCCATTGCTACACCATACTTAAAGTTGACTATTAGCTTGTATATTGAAAGGTAGCTAACAGCTAGATTACATTTATTTTAGTGACAAATTTTGTGTCGAAGTCTTAGTTTTAAACAATCATTTAGGTTATAGGCTTGTAGTAAGTATTGATATATTAGCCCACATCAACATATTTAAAGAAACAAGTCATGAGTAGCGTTAGTTATGCTGATCAAACCGTTTACTAGCATATTATTTCATTTAACTAAAAATACATGTATGTATCTCATACTATAATCATACAAATTAGCGAACGATGTCAAAATTCCACATTGCCTTGTATGTGTGAAAGAGATAGCGAGATACCTGAATTTATCTCTCTTACACAATGGTGTGTAGATGATAGCTCGAAAATGTAGCCTAAATATTTTTGTCGAGCTCATATAAAGGTGACTTCGTTGCTATCATGAGAATATATATATACATATAATGCGTGAGTTTCTCACCAGTCATGTTAGTTCCAGGCTCGGGTGGTAAGGGGAAGTTTTAGCTAGGGGGTATGACATGCACATTGATCTCTATAATATAATTGGATGGACATCTGTGGCTGAAAGTTTCGAGCTGTCGTCTGCATACCATTGTGTAGGAGAGAAGGACATTTTCGGGTATATCTTTCTCTCTTACACACATAAAAGCCAATGTGGCATTTTTACATCGTTCTCTAATTTGAATTAATATATATGAGATAGAACAGTGTGTGATTAGTTAAATGAAATAAATGCGTTAATAAAAGGTTTGAAGACCATAACAAAGTTACAAACTAGTGACTTGCTTCTTTAAATAAGACTATATATGTTAATATAATAATACTCCCTACAAGCCTATAACCTAATGATCGTTTGAACCTAAGACTTCTAAACAAAGTCTGTCATTCGAACAGATGTGATTAAGTTTTAAGCTACCTATCTTATTTCATTATATTTATCGAACTTTCAATATACTATGAGTTCTGAAATTAATATACAAGCTATGAGCCAACTTTAAATATTTATTCTACTCTTGGCAGAATCTAAACAACATAGCTTCCGGTGGGAAGGGAAGAAGGGAAGACTTAGCTATATTGTATGACGTGTGTTTTCAGGCAGCCATGTTGGTTACAGGTTCTGGCGGGAAGGGGACAATCTTATGATGGTGTGTAACGTGGATCTGAAGGAGGCCCTCACGGGGTGTAACATCGTAGTCAACACCTTGGACCACAAGACGCTGAGGGTCCCCATCACACAGGTGACCACGCCCGAATACGAGAAGGTGATCCAGGGAGAGGGGATGCCTCAGCTTACGGACTGGAGACATCGGGGTGACCTCGTGATCAGGTGTGTCCTTTCTGTCGCGTCATCAACTGGGTAACCATACGAACCAATATTGGGCTGTTACGGTTAAAGTAATATCCCGGTGGCCTCTGGTATAAGCCTTAGCTTATATTCATGCATAGCACATAGTACTCAAGAATTTGAAACACATTTATCAACAATAGGGTCCATAATCTTACTTAATGAATAGTGCACAACACATAAAGTTGATTCAACTTTAACTTTATCGAATTACCCATGGACTTGAAGCACAGATAGGAGCCCATGGACATGAAACGTACCAACCAATGAGAATGCGAGAAGAGGTTCTAGCCAATTAAACGCCAGTAAACACAGGAGACGGAAAATATCTTCTGTGCATGTTTGAAATCCCTAATGGTAGCCATTCTTGTTTGTTAATAACGAATTGTATCTCGTTTTAACAGTCAACCTCTATAAATAAAAAAAATAAAACCAACTTATCTACTAGTTAAAGTCCCTGGAAATACCTTAGTAAAAGGTCCACTCGTAGAACAACATTAATTATGCCGTATTTTTTTTTTAACTTGAAAACTCTTTGCGTTGTGCACTATTCACTATGTATCGATTATAAACGCCATAGTAGAAAATGACGTGTTTCAATTTCTTGCACAGTATGATCTTTGCACTATTCGCTGTCAGCTATGTTCTATGCATGAATATAGACCCAACCTTAAATATAATTTATTTTAGGTCCGTGTACTATAGGGCTGTCAGCATTGCAATAGGTTGTTGCGCACTGTCCACGCGTGGGTTAATGCTGGTGTTCTGTGACCAGATTCAACATGGCGTTACCTCCATACCTGCCTCGGGCCAGTAAGAAGATGGTCACTAGAGCTCTACGGCTGGCAGCGGTTGACGGGGGGCCAGGAGAGGTCGAACACGTACACAAGTTCATCATGTTGGACAAGATGCGGAGGATAAGCAAGAGCGAGAGACTGCCTCAGGACTTGTAGTCACATTGTTGTAATACTTTCATTGTTGTAAATTAATTGACATGTTTGGAGGCACTTTCTCATTGATGAGCACTAACTTGAAAACATGGTTGTAAAGTTTATTCTTGTATTCTTGTAATGTTGTTCTTGGAAATACATTTAAAATGGATTGACGTAATTTTATTGTTATAATACTATGAGAATATTTGACAAAAAAAGAAATGAAGATATATGAAAGTACGAGGTGGGGGATCGAATCCCTTTCCTTAAGTTTTGACCTGGCTACAGACTTGGGGGGAGGTTACATACTGAAGCGTTACATACCCTGTATTCAACACCAAACATTGCTAAGGTGATCAAATCTAGCAGATTACGGTGGGCAGGACATGCAACGTGATTGTGAGAATCTAGAACCTTGTTAAGGGAATGGCTGGTAAACCCGATGGGAAGAGACCAGTGGGAAGAGATAGACGCAGCTGGGAGGATAACATGGACCTTAAAGAGATAAGATGTAATGAGGTGGACTGGATAGAAATAGGTGAAGATAGGCTGTAATGAGATGGAACTAGGTTAAAGTTGAATCGCCGGCGAGGACGGTGTAGTGGTAGCACTCATGACTCTGACCAGGTGTATTGGTAGCACTCATGACTCTGACCAGGTGTAGTGGTAGCACTCATGGCTCTGACCAGGTGTAGTGGTAGCACTCATGACTTTGACCCGGTTTATTGGGAGTGTAAGAGAAACGTCGCCATCTTGCTAAACCCTGTTTTAGTCCACTGCGGCACAGTTGAGCCAATGACAGCGCTTTTAATGTTCTTGACCTGACCACGAGGGAGGAGGGGCAGTTCCTTGGCACCACTTGTTCCCTTGACCTCTGTCGGCCATTATCGACCTCGCTGGCACGCTGTTCATTCGCGCCCTGACCTTCCTCCCGGACCAGATCTATTGTCCTCCTTGCGGGGTGGGGGGCCGGCGGAAGAACTTTATCTAACAGCTGTAGTAGGATCGTTATAGGAATAATATTACCTGAGTTATAGTAGGATCGTCATAGGAATAATATTACCCGAGCTATAGTAGGATCGTCATAGGAACAATATTACCCGAGCTATAGTAGGATCGTAATTGGAATATTATTACCCGAGTTATAGTAGGATCGTCATAGGAATATATTACCTGAGTTATAGTAGGATCGTCATAGGAATAGTATTACCCAAGTTATAGTAGGATCGTTATAGGAATAATATTACCCGATTTATAGTAGGATCGTCATAGGAATATTATTACCCGAGTTATAGTAGGATCGTCATAGGGATATTATTACCCGATTTATAGTAGGATCGTCATAGGAATATATTACCCAAGTTATAGTAGGATCGTTATAGGAATAATATTACCCTAGTTATAGTAGGATTGTCATAGGAATATTATTATTATTATTATTAGCACCGCGTCTTACTACCCGTTCGGGTTATACGCACTTACGCTCATGTGCAATGGTAGGGTGATTGTGAGATGAAGTGGAGGACCTACAGTTTAACGTGGAATCCGAACCACGGTGGAGGCCTGGCATTCCTCACATTCACAAGTTGTGATTAATACACGTCTTGTCAGAGGTGAAGGAAGGGTTTGGCCATAGGAATATATAACCCAAGTTATAGTATGATCGTCATAGGAATATATTACCCAAGTTATAGTAGGATCGTTATAGGAATAATATTACCCGAGTTATAGTAGGATTGTCATAGGAATAATATTACCCAAGTTATAGTAGGATCGTCAAAGAAATAATATTACCAGAGTTATAGTAGGATTGTCATAGGAATAATATTACCCGATCTATAGTAGGATCGTCATTGGAACAATATTACCCGAGGATAATCATAGCAATAATATTACCAGAGTTATAGTAAGATCGTCATAGGACAAATATTACCCGAGTTATAGTATGATCATCATAGGAATAACCTTATCTGACAGTTATTGTAGAATTAGCACAGGAAGAACCTGATCATATATAGGAGGATCTTAGGAGCACAGTTTTCAAACAATTATAGCACAAACTTGTCTATATAATCTTTTTTGAGGATCTATAATCAAAAACCAACACCTTAGCTCAGTTGCAGAAAGTTTGTCTACTAAGCTAAGGGTCCCGGTGTAAATTGGTTAGGAATTTACATCTCACAGCTCTAATTTTATATTATGTGTTCTGTCTTCCGATAGGTCCATTCCTTTTGTCAGTTAACTTAGACCGCCAATGCACCCTGTCCTCTGCCTCCTTCAGCTCCCAGAATTCTCTTCTCTCCTTCAGGTCATCCAATGTTCTAATCCTCCTCCTTCCTAAGCTCCTCTTTTCCTCAACCGTTCTTTCTATGCCGTCGTGCAGAAAAAATTTCCTCCTAAGGATGTGTCCGATCCAGTTTGCCTTCTCATATCTAATTAGGTGGATACTTGGATTAAAGTTCAAGACGTTTGGCTGAATCATGGTGTCTACTCGACTTGACCAATCAAATTCCAGACATTTCCCCTGACCATTTGCTAAAATTCTCGACTCAAAAATATGTCACACCCTTCTACCCATTGTTTTTATTAGATATTTTTAATGAATAATAGTAAGTTTAAAAATTTAAATAAAGTTTTTTTTATTTGTATTAACAAAGCCTATTATGAATTATAAAAAATATTAGTTATAATAAAAAAAAAGTTTGAATCACATTGTAATTTACTGATTAATATATTTCATATTTTGAGTAAAACATTTTCCCGGATATTTTATTTACCAAATTCCCCCCCACTTGTTCCCATTTTTTTCCGACCACTTCAAATTCCCAGCTAATTCCAATTTTCCCGGATGGTAGACACCCTGGCTGAACTCTAAATTTGAAGAAACTTCTGGGTTTTAATTTACTTAGGTTGTAAGCATGCATGCATACAAATGGTCCTCCATATGCACTTCTTAATTTGCTGTTTCTTAATTCACTAATCAAGGGGTAAACTAGTGGCTTAAACTAAAATGACATCACCAAAATTTCATCAGTTTCCTTTTTTTTTACCAATCCATGTGAAGAATGTAGTTCCAAGTCAATGCTACATTATTCAACACCATCAGTGAAAATAAGAGAAAATACAAATTTTATTAAATATTTCTCTTTTAGCTAACAATTAAATATGGGAATTGGCCAATTTCTACATGCTCTTCAAACAGCAATATTATTTTTATTATTAGCATGAAGCTTTCATTAGATTAATAAAATATTTATGTTTTATAAAAATATATTTACACACCATATTTAGTAAACAGATGTCTTTGAATTTAGTGGAATTGAAAATACAGAACCGCTTTAAGTGTAAAGAAATAGTCGTGTGTTTTATTTGCAGATTTTTTGTATTTGGTTGTCTTGTAACAAAAAGAGAGATTCAAAAATATCATTCTCCAAGTAAGGAATAAATTATTATGTCTACATGTAGATTCAAACATATTGTGTGGTAATAAAGAGGTTTATTATTTTAATACCTTTATATCAATTGGTGCAGTTAAAAATTGCATTCTGAGGCATTACTATGGTATAATCCTCTCTTAATCGTGCCATAATTCTAAAGCTGTGCCTAATCTTGAATGGTTGAGAAGTTGCTCTCAAACTGCATCTGCTCTGTTTAGTGAATAATGATTTAGACAAGTCTCTCAAAGTTTCCCCCTTTAATAAATCCAGGCCCTAGAGAATGTATAATTTAATTGGCGGTATCAATAAATTGACACTTTAGAAATAGTGCCACACTTAAGCCTGAATGGCTTAGAAACTTCAGATTGGTACACGCTACGTCTCCGCGACAAAACTGCGTCATTTAATCTTGGATCATTACTTGCTTGTTTCCTCGAGCGCCACCGAACTAACACAATCGGAACAGTGATTGGAACTGTCACGCTCTGAGCTGAGGTTACACTTTACGATCAAATGAACAATCAAAACTATTAACAACCAGTTACAAAGTACTATCATGGTATGTACAGTTTGAGCATTTAATGAGCCATGTTTTATTAAATGTATTGAAGCAGTAGGATAGCAGAATTCAGGAGACAAGGATAGAATGAGAGGAATATTAAAGGTAGAGCCAAAGGCACGACTCGGGGGGTATGGTCATGTGAGAGGAATGGAGAGGTGGTGGGGAGAGAGGTCTATGTTTCAAAGAGACCTGGCCAGTGGATGGATGTTAAACAAGTGTGCCCACATTTGGGTAGAAAGCATGCACTCAGCATAAAGGGTTTTTTGGTTACTTTTACATGTCCCTATCTGTGTCTTAACATCCTTTTCTCCATTATGTTCTTTAGGTTTCCTCTTATAGGAAGTTGCATTGCGAGTTTCATACTTCCTCCTGAAAGAGTTCCGATAAGATGAAACCTATTCTCAAAGCTGAATTGATAATACACACACCCAAATTCACAAGACGTGTTTCATGACCAGGTAGATGAAAAAAGCATTTTATTTACAAACTTTACTTTAGAAATCCAACTTTTTATTTAACAAAATCTAATCATTTTCTTTACCACAAATCAAGGTTTCTAATATAAGTTTTATTATTTTTATTGGTAGTCTCGTCAAAGCTGAATCAAAGTTATTGAAGATTAGCACACTTAAAATTACTTACTAAGGTTTTGAAAATATAACTCTGTTTTCAAGGAACACAATTTATTCTATTAAAACTTGAGTTGAGAGCAATTTACAGAAAATCATTCAGTGTAACAAGATACTTCTAAAGGTTTGCCAAAAACTGTGTTTAAAAATACAGATAATAAAAAGCAAGAGTGATTTGTTGTCCCTAGTAGAGCCTCTGAGGGGGCCCCATGCTGGACTTGACATGCAGCGACCTCACGTTCTGCCAGTGTTTCTTCAACAGCGACACCAGGAAGTTGATGGAGAGATGCACATTCTGGACCAACTCGTCCTCCACCATCCCTACATGGCCCACCGCCACAGAGAGACACAGCACCTGCAGGGACACAAACATAACCACCAATATTGTTTAGTTTAATTTTCTAAAAATGGCAATCCAAGGAGTTTTTGCATTCATCACAAGTGTTAGCATTTTAGCTTTAAACAGTTTCCATTCAAATTCTGCGATGCTCAAAACAAAAATTCTAGCCAGCCCGTGGCCAGGCCAGTTTAATAAAATGTCTCCTCTCCCTCTATCCTTTGCCTCTCACTTGCACACTTTTTATCTGCTCCGCCCATCTCTTTCTTTGTCTCCCCTGTGGTCTTTTTACTCCATACTTCATTTACCTTAGCTCACTCTGTATACCGAGTTAAGAGTCCCGGGTTCAATTCTCGGTTTGGCTGAAAAATGTGGGTTTACGCTTTCACATTGATACATCAACAGCTGGGGGCTAGATGTTGTGCCTGTCCTATTCTTGGGTTTGATTATAAGGCATATGAAGCTACAACAGGCCTAGCAAGCCGGTAGTGGAGAATATATGGCTTGAATAAAAAATTGACCCGGACCATTTACCACATTTTGATACTACAGTAGAAAATTAAATCATCCATTGGAACAATATTTTATAAGACCTTCCAAAAAGTTATAAAAACTGTAAATTCCTGGAGGTTAGGCCCAAATGTCCACATTTGTCATATTTTCTAGCAAATGTGAACATTCTACAGCCACGTCATGACCAAAAAGGAGCCCCGGGGTATATTTTACCTTCTTCATCTGGAACTTGATGGTGGCCTTGACCTCGTCTATCTTGGCCATCATGCCCTCCTGATGGGACAACAGGCCCGGGAACTTGCCCGCCTTGTTGAGACCAGGCCCCAGAAGACGAGGAATCTGCTTGATCAGCGCTTCACTCGCCAGGAACGCGTCGTACTTCTTGGCTGTAACATCAACAATCTCTCAGACCTACAGTTCTGCAACTGGAGTAGATGGCCACATGAACCACAACAACTGGTTGACCTGGAAGGACAGGGTTCATTTTTTGACTGGGGGTGGTTTTAACTTTGTCATAGAGGGGGTGCAAAGTCCAATTTTTTAATGTGAAGCGAACTTGAATCAAATATAATATAGATACCGTATTGGCCCGAGTATAAGACGACTCCCCTATTTTTCCCTTGGCCGAGTAAAAAAAAAATAAGGCCTCAAATGTAAGACAACCCTTAACCTATTTTCACATTTGTTTATCTGTTTTGACGATGTGCCGCGTTTTTCTACGCTATCAGGCGCCATTGG